>SNQJ01S0030562.1:25441-40059 GCA_010110895.2 Picea sitchensis | reverse complement strand
AAATTAAAGCTTGAGAGGCTATCCATTAATTGACTAAGTCAACTTCTCCCCATCAAAGTTAGATAGGTCAAAATAATTATTGCCGCCTGTTATCGCGGAATCCGTAGATTGGACAAAGCCCAACCCAATCCACAGAAGTGTGACAACTATGGGAGTCCCTACCCACTGTCACCTTAGATAGACACTCCCCTCGCTTTAGTGATGATGAAATCACCACAAGGGGGAAATTCGGGTGACTCTAGGGGGATTGAGATGGAAATGAAATGATGATGAGTGAGTCCCCTACAGGTCAAGCTTGGAAATGGAGAAAGTTTGAAAAAGAGTCTTGTGAAAGGGTAAATGGTTACCAAGGGTCATGCACATGAAAAACAATGTTAGCCTTGCCTGGTACAAGACAAATTGTGATACACCAAGACTTTAAATAGTGGGGATCAACAAGAAACATTGTTGTCCCAAAATTGCAACAATATTGGAATATATATATCAACAATGAACAAGTAATGATACCTGCAAATTATCAATCAAATCATGGACACAATACTTGGAAATAAAGCTAACGAGTAGGGAAACTTCCAATGATTAGAACACGATTTTTTAATGATGTTAGAGCATTGTTATATGATTTTATCAACAAGTATTGTAATAGCCAAGTGGTTGTAAAAACAAATTGCTACAACAACAGATTCTAACCACAGAAATAAGCAAATAAACCACCCAAGAATTATCCAATTACTAGTAGAATAATCACCAAGGCTTACAAGTAAATTTTAGTGGTAGAATAGTGAGTAAATAAATAGATTTAGATGAGTTTGTTACAACCCTAATGGTTTTAGCATTAATTTATAACAAGAAGAAGAATTAATTGGCCAGTCAAGACTCCTCAAGAGCACAAGAAAGCCTTAACCAGGAGGAATAACTTCCAACTTAGACAATTGCAAAATCTCAACTTTTCACATATACCAATGCAATGATTTTATATCTCCAATGCAAGTAGATTAGTGTCTTATCAATTGGGTTAAGAAAGTCTCTTCTGTAATATCTAGGGTTGGTTAGTTCTCTAGGGGTGTAAGCCTTTTAATCCCTAGAGCAAACAAAACCTAGCAAGGCAAATCTAGGAGAGTGTAATCCTTTTTACTCCTCCTAACAACCTTTTGGAAAATAACTTATCCAAGACAATAGTAATAGATCTTAGTGGAGGGTGTGTGCCTTTATACTCCTCCAAGAGTTTAACAAAATTAACCTTGCAACCAAGAAAGAAACACCACAAAGCATAAATTCCTTACTTAGTCCAAGAATTAACAAGATAAACCCTTCTTTATCAGGAATATTCCATCACAAGAGAAAGAACAAAGCCTCCAAGAGATAATTCCTAGATTATTCCTCCAATAGACAAGTAGTAGAATACACAAAACATAAGAGAGAGAGATATGGAATTTTCCCAAGTAGGGCGGAAATTTCAACCAACAATATGTAATTCTCAAGTGAGTTATGATCCAAAATGACAATGGGGTGACCTCTTTTTATAGGAGGTCACCTAAAACCCATTTGTCCACAATTCAAAAAGTCAACATCAAATTAGGGAGGCCAATCTCCTCTTTTTTCCTTTACAAATTTAAAATTCAAAATTACAAAAATAAAATCCCCCTTTAGGGTTGACATCATGCCCTAAAGGGTGATGTAGGGCCACTAGGAGAGACGTTTTGGCCTGGGATGAAAACATTGGGTCTCCAAAGGCCATATATCCTACCAAAAAGTGTCATGTTGATACCAAGTGTCTGTCTCTCCATCAATCCAAGTCACATCATCATCAAAGCACCTTGCACCATCAAATCCTAGCCTTCCAAGTGATGATGGCATGCCCTGAAAGAAGAGTATGGCCTCTGAAGGAAAATGTTGGGGTTGAGAAGGCTAGTGAGTTACCTCCAATGGATAATAAAATGCCTCCCCAGGCAATGTCCCTCATCCAGTCTATCCCAAGGAGAGGGGTCACATCATCCAACATCTGGGCTTCATGCCCCAAATGAAGGTCCAAGGAACCTTGTGCCTCCATGTTCAAACTTTCACCTGTCAAGGACCTGCAAAGACAAACAAATATGCCCCAAGAGTCCATACATCACAATATCATGCTAAGTAAGCCATATTTAATAAAATAACCGCCCAAACATGTGCATCAAATTCTCCCTTTTCAAAACAAACAAATGCTCAAAGACTTTATACAATTTGTCAAATTTAGATATGTGAGGGGTGTCATAATGCCCTATTGGGTGAATCAATTCCTCGAGTAGGACATGTTCCTAAGGAGGATCCTTTCTAGGTCATGCAGTGAATGTGAGGTGGATGGGGTTAGACTTGTAGGTATGGGGTTTCATGACATACAATGGTTCATATTGTCTTATTTATGGGCTCCTCTGTTGAGGGATAACCACATCCTTTTCCTCTTTTTTGTTTTTAAAGCATATTTTTCCAAGCCCTTTATTAGCCATTTGTTTTGCATGTGTCACCAAGTTGAAGACAATAAGGGGCACTGAAATAGAAATGCATAGCACACATATGCTCTACCTTGGTTCACATACCTTTCCAAGTTGAAGACAATAAGGGGCTCTAAAAAGGAAATGCATAGCCCACAAATGCTCTACCTTGGAAAGTGTTATTAATTAATTATTTATTTATTTTATGGTCCCCTTACTTTTTTGAGAAGCATTTCATTTCTCTCGGGATCCCAAGGAGAGAGTTTTACTGCGTTGTGGTTTATCTAGGGCACCTTCAAGCCTGATGGCCCCTTCTTCCCATGAAATGAGTTACATGCCCTTCTTGGGTCAATAAGCTCGAAAACCTAAAAGATGGAAAAAAAAGGGGAAGAAGTGACAGAAGGTGGCAAGTATGAGCGAGAATGTTACAATGAATCTTCAAGGATACCCCCCGGTAGCAACTCTTTCCCTAAGGATGACCACTTACTAGGAAACCATGACACTCACCAAGGTTAAATTGGGCAAAAAACATAGTTTCCAAGCAAATGTTTTCAAAATAAAAAAAGGATCCTTTGCAACATGTTCATATGCTTCAAATATTAAAATGACACTTACCACGATACCGAACTTGTTACCTCATGAAACAAGACATGTTGTCCTCTGTGGGCCAAGCTGGGTGTGGTGGTTGTTGATGCCATCGCTTGGATGGTGATGTTTTTTATGGTTGGGGCCCATGCCTGCTCATTTGCSTCTCGGTACTCCATGTCTACAACCTGAGGGCATAGAGACATCATCCCATTAGTTATCAYTAGAAATGGAGGATAAAATCTATCTTCTACTTGGGGACATGTACTCGTCGTAGACTACATGAGAACATGACCATCTCCTGGTATGACCCGTGTCTACACACACTGAAAAAAACAAATTGTGGATATCGAGGGTGGCTCACCCACCCTTTGTCCATATGATAAAAAATTCAAAATTTCAACTAGTCTTTAAAATAAAATTTTGCATTTTTCAAAAATATCTAAACTAACATGTAATATGATGAAGGAAAATGATGTAAAACAACTACGCAATAATGCAAGTAGAGAAAAATGAAAATGAGATATGACATGCAAATATAATTAAATGCAAGTGCAAGGGAAAACAAATGACCTACCTAATTACCTGGGGGCCTACACCCTAAAGAAGTCAAGTTCCTTTGATGTAAGGTCAGAGAAGAGACCCATCAACTACTAATGACATCCTTCTCACGTCCATGGAAAACAAGTAACATTTTCCTTTCTCAGACTTCTTCTTGACAATATAAGGGCCAAGGCATAAACATTCGTTCCTTTCATCGTACTTGGGATCACCCCTCTTCTTATCCCACTTGAGTGCAAGGCATCCTTCACTAAAGTTGATATAGGGTATGTTTTCAATATAGTCTGTGAAGGTGGTTCTGACTTGACCATATCTCTAATAACTTTCTCCCAGTTTTTATCTTTCTTAGCTTCATCTTTCTTGAGTATTTTGATGGATCCTGGTTCCCTTCCTTGGAATTCTACAAGCTTCTCTTTGTATTCGTGCATCCTCAGAAGTAGTCTATCTATGCAATATTCTTGTGAAAAGGGCAATCCCTGAGGGTAGTATTCAATGATCTATCCAGGCACATCAAGCTCACAATCATTGTAATAACTAGGGTGGTTTATATCCCTCACATGCTTCTTGACTACCTGTCGGCTATATAGAATTTTGAAAGTACCATCCCCCATGGGAATATGCACATAAGTGAGATCCATGCTGAGAAAACTGCCAAGGGTTGCAGCCTAACTTCTTGATAAAAGCATGCCCAAAGAGTCTGGAACATCAATCACCACTATGTTCATAGCGAGGCTGATACGAGGGAAATCATGTAAATAAACCTCCACTTATTCTATGAGGCCATACACTTTCACTTTATTTGAATCAATGTTGCACACATTTCCATATGGGAGGGTTGTCTTCAAACCAAGTTGTTTCATGACCTTCAAATACATCGCATTTTTTGAGGCCCCGGAATCCAACATACAATTATTCAATTGGAGACCATTCACACCTAAAGAAAGATAGAAAAGAGGGTTATCTTCCCTTTATTGTCCATGATACATGGTGTTCATAATTACATGAGGATATTTTACCTCATCTGGTATCTTCAACACCTTCAAAACTTCTCTTCTTATAGATGGGATCTTGCACATCTCTACTACAGACTCTGACATATTAATCTTCCCAATCATGGAAGGCACATCTATATTCAATTGGATTTATTCATTGGTTGGCATGGGTTTTGGGAGAAATTTGTGCATCGGTGTTGGAGGAGGTGGAGGCACTTATTTTACTGGCTGAGGTGGATCCTCTTTTGGTTGTGGTGGAAGAACTGGAGCTCTATTTCTTCTTGGATATGTAAAAAATTATATATTCCTTAACTCATTCATGGTATTCTCATCTAGTTGATTTAGTGCTCTGAGCCACCCTTTCCTCGCACCCCTTTTCCTAACCTCCTCAAGTTGATATGGTGTAATATGTACACACTCATCGTCTTGGAGAGAATATTGCATCAATGAAGTTCATCTGGTTTGCGGAACTTGAACTCTCCCCCTCTGTTCACCTTGGACAATTATCTTCTGAATGTGCTTCATTGCAAGGCAAGCACCACGAGAAATATTTTGTGTTGAGCTTTCCAATTGGATTCAATGTGTCGAGATATTTTGTCTCGTGTTGAGGCTGTGTCTTCCAACCCGTGGTTGGTTGTTTGAAAACCTGAGATCTCGGAGCGCACTGGTTTCTCTCCAATGTTGTTAACTTGTTCATAATTTGATTCTGACTTTGAACAAATTGAGTATTCATCTGATCAAACTTTTGAACTAGGAGAGTGATTGGGTCTAGTGCAGTGCTTGTTGTAGTCTTTGTTTAACTTCCACCTTGGCACGAGGAAACTGAAAGGGCGCAATATTTGAGCTGATGAGATTTTCCTCGCTATGCTCTATTTTCTTTGGCCTTTGCGAGAATGTTTGACGCTTTATCCTTGAGGATAAAACCGAATTGTGCTTCAAAGGCATTCATGTAGAGGACATAAACGACTGTTGATGGTGGGCATAGCATGACCAAGATCATATCATACCATTTATCAAATCTAATGTCAAACTCTTTCATTGTTTCATTTTCCTTCTTCTTGATTTGATTGAACTGTGCTAATAACATTGCACTGCCTTTCTTTGTTGACTATGTAATTGTAAGTTGTAAGTAATTTAGCGAAGTCGTCATAAGATGCCAAATGATTATCAAGGAGTCCCTTTAACCATCTTTGGGCATATTCATTAAGATACATGGCTAATAGCCCCATCACAACGTCTTCATGTTCCACACCTGCATTCAACAAGGCCACACATAATGCATATAGGTGGTCTTTTGGCATGACCACATTGTTTCCAATGAAATTTGGCAACCATTTATGAGTCTCTTTGGGCATAGTATTGGGGTACCCAGCTATGGAGGCTAGGTTCAATGGTTTGAAAAGTTGTTTAGACCAAGTGTGAGCCAATGTGTTGAGGGGAAGTCAACCTTGGAACAAGGTTTTGATAATGGGGGAGTTATGAGGATGCCTTCTTCGGTAAACCTTAAAAGGCTTGAATCTTTCTGGGGGAAGGGATGGTGTAGTCGCCATATGAGATTTATGAAGGGCTCATTAAGAATGGAAAGGGAACTTCCCTCAAATGGAGTCGCCAGGAAAGATATGGGTAAAGGCTTTGGGATCAAAACTTGCCAAAGTGTCTCTAAGCCTCGAAACATGATTCAAAATCCTCCACGACAATGGCGCCAAAATGTTATCGCACAATATGTAGCTTGGGAAAAGCCCAACCCAATCCACTGAAGTGTGACAACTATGGGAGTACCTACCCACTATCACCTTAGATAGACACACCCCTTTCTTTAGTGATAATGAAATCACCACAAGGGGGGAATCCCGGTAACCCTAGGGAGATTGAGATGGATAGTGATATGATGATGAGTGACTCCCCTATAGGTCAAGCTTGGAAACGAAGAAAGGATTGAAAAAGAGTCTTGTGAAAGGGTAAATGGATTCCAAGGTTCATTCACTTAAGAAACAATGAGAAATTAATGACAACTGCAAATTATCAACAATGAGCAATTAATGACAACTGCAAATTATCAATCAAAATCATGTACAAGATACTTGAAAATAAAGCTAACAATGAGTAGAGAAACTTGCAATGATTATAACAAGATTTTGGTGATGTTAGAGGGTTGTTATATGATGTTATCAACAAGTATTGTAACAACCAAGTGGTTGTAGAAAACAATTGCTACAACAATATATTCTAACCACAAAAATAAGCAAGTAAACCACCCAAGAATTAGCCAATAACTAGTAGAATAATCACCAAGGATTACAAATAAGTTTTAGTAGTAGAATAGTGAGTAAATAAAGATATTTAGATGAGTTTGCTGCATCCCTAATGGATGTAACATTAATTTATAACAAAAACAAGAATTAATTGGTGAATCAAGACGTCTCAAGGGCACAAGAAAGCCTTAAGCATGAGGAATAAATTCCAACTTAGACAATTGAAAAATATCAACTTTTCATGTATACCAATGCAATGATTTTATATCTCCATTGTAAGTAGATTAGTGCCTTATCAATTGGGTTAATGGAGTCTCTTGTGTAAGATATAGGGTTGGTTAGTTCTCTAGGGGTGTAAGCCTTTTTACTCCCTAGAGCAAACAAAACCTAGCAAGGGTGTAAGTCTGTTTACTCCTCCTAAAAACCTTTTCAAAATAACTTATCCAAGACAATAGTAATAGATCTTAGTGGAGGGTGTGTGCCTTTATACTCCTCCAAGAGCTTAACAAAATTAACCTTACAACCAAGAAAGAAACACCACAAAGCATAAATTCCTTACTTAGTTCAAGAATTAACAAGATAAACCCTTCTTTATCAGGAATATTCCATCACAAGAGAAAGAACAAATAATCCAAGAGATAATTCCAAGATTATTCCTCCAATAGACAAGTAGTAGCATCCACAAAACATAAGAGAGAGAGATATGCAATTTTCCCAAGTAGGGAAAAAATTTCATCCAACAATATGTAATTCTCAAGTGAGTTATGATCCAAAATGACAATAGGGTGGCCTCTTTTTATAGGAGGTCACTAAAACCCATTTGTCCACAATTCAAAAAGTCAACATCAAATTAGGGAGGCTGACCTCCACTTTTTTCCTTTACAACTTTAAAATTCAAAAATACAAAAATAAAATCTCCCTTTAGGGGTGACATCATGCCCTAAAGGGTGATGTAGGGACACTAGGAGAGACATTTTGGCCTAGGGTGAAAACATTGGGCCTCCAAAGGCAATATATCCTACCAACAAGTGTCATGTACATGCCAAGTGTGTCTCTCTTCATCCATCCAAGTCACACCATCATCAAAGCACCTTGCACCATCAAACCTTAGCCTTCCAAGTGATGATATCATGCCCCAAGAGAAGAGTATGGCCTCCAAAGGAAAACGTTGGGGTTGAGAAGGCTAGTGAGTTACCTCCAATGGATAATCAAATTCCTCCCAGGGTAACGTCCCTCATTCAGGCTGTCCCAAGGAGAGGGGGTGCATCATCCAACATATGGTATTCATGCCCCAAATGAAAGTCCAAGGAACCTTGTGCCTCGATGTTCAAACTTTCACCTATGTAATCCCTGCAAAAACAAAAAAGTATGCCCTCTAAGGGTACACAAGTCACAATATCATGTTAAGTAATCGATATCTAATAAAATAACCACTCAAACATGTGCATAAAATCCCCCCTTTTCAAAACAAACAAATGCTCAAAGACTTTATACAATTTTCCAAATTTAGATATGGGAGGGGTGTCATAATGCTCTATTGGGTGAATCAATTCTTCAAGTAGGGGACGTTCCCAGGGAGGATCCTTTCTAGGTCATGTAGTGAAAGTGAGGTGGATGGGGTTAGACTTATAGGTATGGGGTTTCATGACATACAAGGGCTTGTATTGTCTTATTTATGGGAGCCTTTGTTGATGGCTAACCACATCTTTTTCCTCTTTTTGTTTTTAAAGGATATTTTTCCAAGCCCTTTATTAGCCATTTATTTTTCATGTGTCACCCGTTGGAGTTACTTAACAAACACCTAAGATTTATTTTTCCTAAGGTTTTTCCTTTTTTATTAGTCATTATTCAATATCCTATATTTTAGGAAGAATATTCCTCTAGGAGAATATTCTCTTTAGTTTTCACTTCAGTTTGATCAGTTGAGTGGAGTCTAGATGCTACATTGGGATTATCACCATGCAACATTGGGATCATCACCAACTAATGCACATTGTCCTTGGGATCATCACCGGACTAGAGCATTACTCATGATTCCCTGATCTACTCCTCACTTCACTCTGTTTCAGTCAGTTAACTGAAGACTGATAGACTAGTTAACTCAGACTATGTGACAATTCACTCCCGTAACTGCCTGAGAGACTAGACTAGGTGGAAGTTTACTTCCGTAACTATTGGTGTGTGTCCAGATCACTCTAGATCACCACTATGGCTCATTAGTTACTCTTGTATCATATATCTATTGTAAATTATTCACTCTTTGAGTGTGGAATATGGTTAATGAGAATTATTCCATTCTTTCTCTCCTTCTTCTTTCTCAAATTCTCTCTGCAAATGCGTGTAGTATTTTCTAGATAGATCTATTATGTGTAGGTTCAACACATTTACATTGTATCATAGTCAACATACTACTAATCAAATCTACACCAAAGTTTTTGCAGGTACAAAAGATGGATTATTCGTCGGCAATACTTCTCACGCCTCATAACTATTTGGAGTGGAAGCCAAAAAAATTTCTTCTGCTTAGATGTAGAGGCTTGTACCAAATAACTATGGCAATGGAAGTAGAGCCTGATTCTGTCGATGAGAAAAACAATTTTCTCAATAGACAAGATATGGCCATAGGATGTATCCTCTATTTTATTTCTCCTGAAATTCTCCATCAAGTAGATGATGACTCACAAGAATCAACTCCAAATGAATTATGGACTAGATTGGAGGTTCTATTTGGGAATAAATAAGATTGTGAAGATTTCATGCAAGAGGTTGAACATATAGAGTCAGAAGAGAAGCCATCAGAAGATCAAACATTTTATTCTGAAGAGTCTTCAACAAAAGTATTCGCACAAATTTGTATTCCATTAATTGAAGATGATGTCTACTCCATTTCAGATTTGTTTTCTGAATTTCATGTGGAAGATATATGGCATGCATCTCAGGGGTCACATGTAGACACTTTTCCATGCACAATGAATGCATGTCAGGAGACAAAAATGGAGCCGCGCACATCAGACTCAATTATGATATTTTCTGAGCAAAATTTGCAGAAACAAATTGGATATTTGAATTCCTCTCGGGAAAATATCTAATTTAAAAAAACAAATCGTCCGAAACGGAGTCCGGGAAGTGAAGTTATGATCATTTTAAAATCAATAAAATTTCAACATTTTTCCAGAAACGGTCGCACGATTTTCAAAGTTTCATCCAAACTTTATTTGGATCTTCTTCATTAAAAGAAGAGAAAGTGGATATCTATGGACATCTCAATGGTGCATCTACTTCATCAGATCCATGCAGACATCTACATCTTCAACAAAATCTTCAATGAGCACAAACTTGCACACTTGCGAGGTCTTTTTGGAGTGAAGGACAGGGTTGCTTAACAACTGTTTTTTTTGTTTCTTCTCATTTTTTTTATGCATTGTAATTTGAGGGGGGGTTTTCCCATGAGGTTTTCCCTCTTTCCTCGTGTAGTTTAGTGTATGTTTTGTATTTGGGTACCCAACATGGCCTCGTTGTCGGGAGCCATTCTTTATTTTCACCATAGTGGTATTCAGGGGTGGTGTTGGAGTTACTTCACACACACCTATGATTTATTTTTCTTAAGGTTTTTATTTATTTATTAGTCATTATTCAGTCTCCTATATTCTAGGAAGAATATTCCTCTAGCAGAATATTCTCTTCAGTTTGATCAATTGAGTGGAGTCTAGATGCTACATTGGGATTATCACCATGCAACATTGGGATCATCACCAGCTAATGCACATTGTCCTTGGGATCATTATCGGACTAGAACATTACTCATGATTCCCTGATCTCCTCCTCACTTCACTATGTTTCAATCAGTTAATTGAAGACTGATAAACTAGTTAACTCAAACTATGTGGCAGTTCACTCTCGTAACTACCTGAGAGACTAGACTAGGTGGCAGTTTACTCCCTCAATTGTTGGTGTGTGCCCAAATCACTCTAGACCACCATTATGGCTCATTAGTTACTCATGTATCCTATATATATTGTAAATTATTCACTCTTTGAGTGTGGAATATGGTTAATGAGAATTCTTCCATTCTTTCTCTCCTTCTTCTTTCCCAAATTCTCTCTGCAAATGTGTGTAGTATTTTCTAGCTAGATCTATTCTATGCAGGTTCAACACATTTACATCACCAAGTTGAAGAGAATAAGGGGCACTAAAAAGGAAGTGCATAGCCCACATATGCTTTACCTTGGTTCACATGCCTTTCCAAGTTGAAGACAATAAGGGGCACTAAAAAGGAAATGCATAGCCCAAAAATGCTCTACCTTGGAAAGTGTTATTAATTATTTATTTATTTATTTTATGGGTCCCTTTTTTTTTTGAGAAGCATTTCATTTCTCTCGAGGTCCCAGGGTGATATTTTTACCGCGTGTTGTTTTTGCTAGGGCACTTCTCAGCCTAATGGCCCCTTCTTCCCATGAAATGAGGTACATGCTCTTCTTGGGTCAATAAGCCCAAAAACCTAAAAGATGGGGAAATGAATGGGAATGAGTGATAGAAAGTGGAAAGTATGAGCGAGAATGATACGACGACCCTTCAAGGAGACCCCCCAGTAGCAACCCTTTCCCTAAGGATGGCCACTTACTAGGAAACCATGAGACTCACCAGGGTAAAATAGGGAAAAAACGTAGTTTCCAAGCAAATATTTTCAAAATCAAGAAAGGATCCTTTGGAACATGTTCAAATTCTTCAAATATTAAAATGATAATTACTACAATACCAGACTTGATACCTCATGAAGAAAGCCTTGTTTTCCTCTATGGGCCAAGCTGGGTGTGGTGGATGCTAATTCCATCGATCAGATGGTAATGTGTGGTATGGTTGGGGCCCTTGCCTGCTCATCTGCCTCTCGGTACCCCATGTCTACAAATTGAGGGCCTCAAGACATCATCTTCTTATTTATCCCTAGAAATGGGGGATAACAACACAATCAAACTTTTTATGCATACCTGGTTTTTCCTTTTATTCTACATGAGTTCAAGATCTCCCTCTTCAAAATGTCTTTGTCTTGCTTTATGATTAAATGTTCTTTTGATTTTATCTTGATTTCTCACCATTTGATCAAAATCATTTTGTCTAAACTCATCCACCTCTACAAGTTGATTGGTTCTTCCTTGTAAGGACTTTTAATCTATTGTGAAATGTTGCATAAGAAGAAATATAGGAATCTGGAGGTTAATAGGAAATTTTTCTTCCATTCAATACACTAATTCAAAAGGGATTTTCACAATGGAAGTCTCAGTTGTGATACGATCTATCCATAGTGCATTTTTTTTTTTATCTTGTTATCCAAATTCTTTTTATTTTCATTCATAGTCTTTTTAATGATATTCATGACATTCTTATTACTAGATTTAAATCCATTCTTTTGTGGGTAATAATTAGAAGAATGAGACAACACAATTCCATATTTGAAGCAAAATTTGGCAAGCCAAAGAACTAAAGTCCTTTGCATTATCAGTAGTGATTTTGGTTGGGGATCCAAATCTTGTGATTATTTGATCTTCAAGGAAACTCATTACAACTTCTTCAATTGCCTTCTTCGTTGGTATGGACTTTACCCACCTAGTGAAATAATTTGTAGCAGCTAGGACCCACGGTATCCATTACTATATTTTTCTTTAAACTCATTGATAAAGTTCAAACCCCACTGTTGAAAAGGTGCTTCAACTAGAACTAGTTTCAAAGGTAAAGCAGTCAATCACGGTTTCTCTAAGAAACATTGGCATGGTTGAAGGGACCTAACATAAAAATAAGTTTCAGTGAACATTGTAAGCCAATAGTAACTTGTCCTCAAGATTTTATGTGCAGTAGTACAGGATGCAAAGTGCCCCCCACAATATTTTGATTGAAATTTCTCAACTAACTCGTTGGCTCCTTCCTTATTGACACATCTAAGGATTATTCCATCAAGGTTTCTCCAACCAAGTCTATCTTGGTCCAAACAAAATCGCATGCCTTTCAATCTCAAAGCTCTTATTTTATGATCAAACAAGTCATTTAGACATGATAAATTCTTCACGTAATTCACTCAAGACAACATTCTTTGATCGTTTTCACCTAACTGCAAGACTTTGTCATTTCCTTCAGTCAAAATCTTAACTAAACCTTGCCCTTTTATGATTTTTGTTGGTTTAATATCAAGGTCATACTCTTGAATCTTTGATACCCACTTCCCCCTAGTTCCAAGGCAATCTTATTGTGTCAACGTCTCTTTAACAACTAGGTATGGGACATAGGGTATAATGTTGTTGTACTCAACATAACTCCTAAAATATTTCAATGATTGCACCAAGGCATAAGCTTGTTTCTTAGTAATGGTGTACTTTAATTTATCATCCCTAAGGGTATTACTCATGAAAGTTGTAGGTCACTCATTATTATCCTTGTTCTTTTGCAAAAACACGCCAACAATAATATCTTCAGATGCAAATGAGAAAATGATATAGTCTCGAGAATAATCAGGGCTAACAAGTATCAATGTCGTTGTGATGGCTTCTTTAATGTATGTGAAATATTTATTATTACAATCATCCCATTTGAATAAAACATCTTTCTTCAACAAAGCATTCATTGGTTTAAGAATTTCAACAAAATTTGGAATGAATTTTTTTATAAAGTTAATCTCATCGAAGAATGATTGTAAAGACTTTTTTTATATGAGAAAGGGATTTTTCTTGTGAATTTAAATCTTGCTAGATTAATATAGATACCATCTTTAGAAACAATGTGACCCAACAATTTGCGTCGGTTTACACCAAATGTTGACTTCTTAGGATTGGGTGAGATTCCATACTTTCGACATTGCTCAAACACTTTCCTTAGATGTTGGACATGTGCATTTCTTTCCTTGAACACAACAGTGAAGTCATCATGGTAAATCTTGATTATATTTCCAACCAAATCCCTGAAAGCAAAGTCCATTTCCCTTTGAAAGGTTGACCCATCATTTAAAAGACCAAAGGGAATTCTCAAGTAGTTGTAGGTTCCCCATGGGGTGGTAAAAGTTGTCTTAAGTTGGTATTCCTTTTTAATCAAAACTTGGTTATATCCCAAGAAACCATCCAACATAGATAGCATTCCATCCCCAATAACTCTTCACAACTATTTTCCATATTAGGAAGAGGATAATTGTATTAGAGGGAAAGTTGATTAAGGTTTTTAAAGTCGACATACAATCAAATATCATCGTTCTTTTTTCGAACTACAAAAATGTTGGCCACCCAAGAGGAATGTTAAGATATTGATCTGGATCTCAGGGGTTGAGATATGGATGGCTTGAATGTCGAGAGAGGAGGAGATTAGACGTGCCAATATTGCATGAAAATAATAATGGAAAAAAACATGTAAATGAAGTACTCAGGAGGTGAGACTTAAAGAGAAGCCTCACCTCTAAAACTAATTACTAGTAAATCACTCAGAGCTAATTAATCTCACAATGAACAATAGAAAATATGAGAGAAGCCAAAATGAGTAACTTGTTATTATGAGAAGGTTTGCTAGGTGTTGGGCTCTATAAGATGTCCTAAAAACAACCTCTATGCATCATCCAAAGGTAGGCGCTGGCACAAGTGTTTTACTTGTCGCCTACGTAGGTTCGTACCTTCTGTTTTCAATACCCGGCCTCTAGAGATGCAACACATGTAAATGAACAACAATCGTAAAGGGAATGACAGTTGTTCTATTCAAAGGAACATCACGGCCTGCAAAAGGAACAACAATCA
>SNQJ01S0030562.1:5143-24845 GCA_010110895.2 Picea sitchensis | reverse complement strand
TACACATTACAAAGCTCACACATATTTGAGATATATATGAAAACATGTCAATTTTCTAACATTTAATCACAAATTCCCTTTTAATACTAAAATGAATAAAGTGGAGAACAATAAGGTGAAGCCCAAGTATATTTATGGAAACGATATCGTGAAAGGTTAATGGGGCGATGAAATGTGAAGAATGATGAAGGGAAAGGTGGATGAGAATAAGACATTTCTGAGCCCCAACACTAGGCCTTTATATAGCATTATAAAATGGTCCATTGGACAAAGTAAAAAAAAAACTCATTAAATGAGTCTCTATTATTAGTATAATAGATCTAACTACCCAACTAACTAAGTAGTGGAAAATAAAACCCGATACAACAATTGAAATAGATCACTAAATGAGTCTCTATTATTATAATAATAGATCTAACTACCCAGCTAACTAAGTACTGGAAAATAAAACCCAATACAATAATGGAGAGGTGGGACTCTCTTTGACCCATATGGGCAACCTATTAGCCCAATTAATTAATGAGAAGGCTGACATCTTCTTGATCCACATGAACAATCTATTAGATTTATATCTTTATGACTTTTGCATCCGAATTTAGACCATATACCCCCTAAAATTTGGATCATTCCTCCCCCCTTAGAAAATTATTGTCCCCATCATTTCACCCATGCTAAGAAGAGAAACCCCATTAACGTACCATTATGATTACAATGTGAAAATACCTAATGAAGAGAAAGGTTTTGTGTGGTTGAGCCATAACCATGGGTTTATGGTTGACCCATAACCTAGTTGACAATGACATTGTACATGTGGAAAAATAAATAAATTTTAATAAAATCCCAAAATTTTAAAAAATAATATGGAAAATTTGTGATTTTGGAGCTGTGAACATCCTTCTGCCAATATATTCATAACTTCTGCTACAGGTGATGAAATCCAATTTCGTCGAAGACCCATTTGAGCTACTGAAGATATATTTCCATCCATATATGAAACTTGTTCTGAGGTGACCTATGGAGTGAGAAAAACCAAGCCGGATTTTAAGGGCGCGTGACCACACGGGTTACATACATGTGTTACTTCAAACAAATATATCTCGTAAACAAGACAACGAAATGAAATTACGCAAAATACCCATTTGAGATTTTGAAGATATATTTCCAGTCGTATGTGGAACACCTTCTGTTGTTTTCTGAGCAAGGATAAAAATACCTTTGAATATGGTGGTGCGTGCGACTTCCTTGGATCAAATACATCCTTAGATTCAATTGATGATATCTCTCAAACCGGGAAGCCAAATGAGATTCTGAGAAATACCCATTTGAGATATTGAAAAGATATTTTCATCCATATGTGGAACTTCTTTTGTAGTTTCCTGAGTAGAGGTAAAAGTACCATTGAATATGGTGGTACACATGGCCTCCTTGGGTCAAATACATGTTGAGATTCAATCGATGATATCTCTCAAACGAGGAAGCCAAATGAGATTCCGCAAAATACCCATTTTAGATATTGAAGAGATATTTCTAATGATATGTGATAGACCTCTGAAATATTGTGTAGAATTCACAACACCTCTATGAAGTTGTATGAGTGTAGAGGGTCACAAAGGATGCCAAGGGTTTGTAGAGAAACATGGGTTGTTGTAGAGGTTCTGGAACCTCCGTAGGAAGCATGGACACCTTGAAAATTTGTTGAAAGTATTGCAGAACAATGGATGTATTGGATCCATGTATGGATGTAGTGAATCCATGTATGATTCTCCTTGTAATGGTGAGCGAAGATATGAGGGTAAAACAAAATGTCATGTAATGCATGTGGACCAACCGTGATGCTTACAGTGTATGGCCTGACAAATGGATTCTGATAGTGCCAATAGGAGGTTGGTGATTGTTGCAAATGTTTGAACCCGTAGCATGCTTCAAACCTTTGTTCCGATGGAGAACGRACATCGCTTTGATACCACTGATCCAGATCTCGGGAGCTAAGATCTGGATGGCTTGAATGTCGAGAGAGGAGGAGCTTAGAAGTGTCAATATTGCATGAAAARAAGCATGGAMAAAAACATATAAATGAAGTACTCGAGAGGTGAGGCTCAAAGAGAAGTCTCACCTCTAAAACTAATTACTAGTAAATCATTTAGAGCCAATTAATCTCAGAATGAACAATAGAAAATATGAGAAAAGCCAAAATGAGTAACTTGATATTATGAGAAGGCTTGTTAGGTCTTTATATAGCATTACAAAATGGTCCATTGGACAAAATAAAAAATATCTCATTAAATGAGTCTCTATTATTAATATAATATATCTAACTACCCAACTAACTAAGTAGTGGAAAATAAAACCCAATACAATAATGGAAATAACTCATTAAATAAGTCTCTATTATGATAATAATGGATCTCACTACCCAACTAACTAAGTAGTGGAAAATAAAATCCAATACAATAATGGAGAGGTGGAACTCTCTTTGAACCATATGGACAACCTGTTAGCCCAATTAATTAATGAGGAGGTGGGAATCTCGTTGATCCACATGGACAATCTATTATCTTTATAGCTTTATGAATTTTTCATCAGAATTTAGACCATATACCCCCTAAAATTTGGATAAGATATTTAGACACTTAGGAGTTAGTTAATATTGACTTGGTGTAATGTGTTGTTAGGTTAAAGTGTGTTTATTAGTGTGTTTCTTCAATATGCATTAGTATGCATTTGTAATCCGACGGTCACAATATGTTCCTGACATAGAGTGATCTGAAGCCTCATATTCTCCTCGATCTTAACGACTATATTGATTCATGGCTTAACACCCGATTGGTCCATGATCTTTATTTAAAGAGTGGAAGTTCTTTTGTTGATGATAGATGGTGAGAAACTATTGTTGTCATATCTTTGGTTTCTATTGTTTCCATACATTTATGTGCCGAAAGGATTGTCCCATTTGGTTCGGAGTGCTCATTTCATTTAGGATTGCTTTTGATTTCACTCGAAGAGGTTTATGTTTTCCCTAGATACAACCATTTCAGTCAGATACGGAGGTATAAAGTCTGAATACACCCTTTTAAAAAATTTATAGAGATAATATTTTGGTTTTATATATCAATTTTTTTTTTCGTTTCTGGGTTGTTACTCCTTCTGGTGTGTGTATATCCTTTGTCTTGATCTCTATGTGATCTTAGAAAATCATAAATATAGCACTAAGTGTTTTATTTTCTGTTTATTCTCTTTGTCGTGTGCTCTATTCAATCTTAGCAAATCATAAACATAGGAAAAACTTGCATTTTCCAGGTAAGCTAATCGAGATCTAACCCATGTTGTTTTCGAGAAGTGAATTTTTATTTTGTGTGAATGCATGATTTTTTTTTAGCACGCACTTCAAGACCGTCTTCCACAACAACAACAACAACAACCCCCATCCTCCTTCTTAAGATTATAATCCCTCCCACATGTTGAAAGAAATCAATATAATCATGGGATTTAATGTGATGTTGAAGCTTATATTCGAAAGATTCCATTCCTTGTTTTCATATTCTCATTTTTCATATGAGTATCCTATGAAATTCAGATACTCTGTCTTAGTATGGTTATATAGTCGATTGTACTGAAGGGTTTTCAAGTTTAAAACTCGCCATAAGAATTATTTTTTACTATATTCATCTTGGGTTTGGGTCAATCGATATTGATAAGTGAACTTGACAATTGTAGCCATCAATGAACAAAAAATGAATGTATTGGTCTTTACCCAACATTACTTCCCAAGGATGATATGAGGTTTATATTGGAGTTATATGTTCACTAGATGTGCTAAACCCAGGCTGTTTCGCATGATTTCTAGCTACAGTTTGATATTCATATATATTTTGGTTATCATTTAAAATTGCCCACAAATAAATAAAAATGAATATACAGTGACAATGGTGGCAGAGTTGAAGTTCAAAATGAGCTTTTAATGCATATAATGCAACCTATCCATTTTTCCATTTTCCATATATAATTTCCATGAACATGCTTGATATTTATCTATTTCGTGAAAGTAAAAATGGCCTAGAATTTATCAATAATATGAATGCATGGAGTGTATCATTTAAATAATTCATAATTATCATTTTTCGTTCCTAATTCATTTGGTTCCTTTTTTATTGGAAAATATTGAAGTATTTTGGCATATGAAAAGGTTTTTGAAAGAATTTATTTTAAAAAGAAAATAAGGTTGAAGTATGAGTRCGTATAGGTTTTTCTTACCTCATCCTACATAGTACCTTTTTTCATTTCCATTTTCATTTTGCATGCTTGGTTCACTATGCTATAGTCAGAGTCTTGTTAAATTATATTCAATTTTTTTGCAAAGTATGTTTGTTTACTACATGTTTATTTTACTTTAAGATTTTTATTGACTATCTGAATTGACAATAGAYGAGTTTCTTCAGTAGGGGAAGCAGGGAAAATAACAAAGGAAATAGGGGAGGAAGAGRCAAAAGACCCAACATGTTCTGGCAAGATGAGAGAAACAAGAAGATAAAGTTTTCTATTCATTTCTATGTTGATTCAAAAGAGTTTAACCACCTTGTTCAGACTGGTCCACTGAACCTGGGTGGGAAACTAGCCTTACCACAACCATTTTCTCCTCCTAACGCACCTTTTCAACCTCACCCCCATATTATGGATGTCCTTGAGTCTCCCCTTCAACCCATGGATGATGGATGGAAAAATAATCATGTAAACCCCCCTTCTGGTGTTTCTCATTGGTTTGTTAGTCTCAAGGGTGCCCTTTAACTCATGTCTCTGCACCCATCATTGTTTCAGATAATTATATTTCTCATTCCTCCCAAAAGGATAACAAAACACCTATTCCCATAATCCTAGGTGATAAAGGGAATAAAACTATCAATATTCCTAGAACTGATACATCACAATCCACTTCTATTGAGTCAAAGGAGGAACAAGTAAAAACCAATTCTGGCAGAAGGGAAATTTCTTTAAGTGATATGCTTTTTTGAATTAAATAATCTTGAAGGAAGGAATGAGATAGAAATCTCTTTGAAGAAGAAATACCCTCAACTTTTCTAATTATATGTTATGACAATTTTTACTCTTGGATATTTGAGACATGACTTTGACTAAAAATGATTATATGATATTTATTTTGAAACTAAAATATCATGTATTTTGATTAAGGGGAAACACAAGTGTTTTGACAATTGAATATATTTATGATGATGTTGTTATTGATTGGTGCTTTGTGTAATATTTGTTGATTATTTATTGTGGATTTACAAGGATGAATGTGCAATAAGGTTTATGAAGAGTCTGCGTAAGCTCGGTGGGAAGGTATGCCTAAGATCTRAGAGTGATTTCATTATTTTATTTCCATTCTGAGTTTCTTGAGAATTAAATTGTCTTATTGACAGTCGGGTTGTGTCTCGAAAGGTGACAATGACAGATCGAGTAGCATTGACCTATGGTGTTATTCAAGGTCATTTACTTTTCTTTGAAATATGTTTGCACTATTAGAAGTTCTTACTTATTCATTGCTAATTGGTGTAAATTTTGTAGACTTTGATTATCATACACATGTTTCTTAAAGTGATCCGGACTAGTTTTTTTATCTTTCATCTATTTATTTTGGCACTAGTTTCCCTTGTATGATTCTCATTACATCATGGGCTTCCAAGGATTTCTCTGGTCCTGGTCCTCATAGGGATATGAAGAGACATTTTACTTTGTAACTCAGATTGGTATTGAATAAAGCTTTTGTTGTTTACTTTATTATTTTGAGGCTTACTTAATACTTTTATTTCAGATGTATATTATTGCTCATTTTACTTCATTTGAACACTTTTTTTTGAAGTTATTTTTTCTCAGTTAATAGTGTATCTTGTTTTGTATTTGTTGGTTGTCATAATTTATGATAAAATATACAAAAATTTACAATCTAAAAGAAAATTTGAGATACAATAATTCTATTTCTTGAAGTTTGGTTGTAGTTTAAGGTCTATAAATTAGGGTGACATTCTCTCCTATCTCCCTTGGCCCAAATAGATTCGAAAGATGTTTTTGTAAGGAGAATCACTATTCCTCACATCAACATGTTGTAATGAGTGGTTGTAATTGTTAGGATAATTGTGTCGGATTGAAAGATGGGGTCAGTTCATCTTTCAAGTTTAGTTTATCTATGCCTTCCATGGAGAGGAAATTCCACAGGTTCATGACCAATTTCTTTACTAAATGCCCGGGTTAGGGTACGGGGATGTTGGAGAAATTAAGCAATTTAGGAAGTGTATAACCCATAAGAACTTGATGTTGATGGGTGAAGTTGGTATGTACTCTGATGACTTGAAAATTGAGCAGGTATAGGAACAGGAGTGAGCTCTGGGTCTAGGGTTTTCTGAACATGAGAAGAACGAGGTTGGCTATGTTGAGTGGGGTTTATCCACAAAGTATAATGGATTTGATCAAGTTTGAGCAATTATTTATTAGCCATTTGATTTTATGGCCCTCCTAGCGTTAATTTAGTTGATGATCCTAAATGGTCTGTGTCAATCAGTACAAGGGAATGTTCGATGGCAAGTTCCAATTAAACTCACTCTTATTTGGGACAATAGACTTCGACTGATATGTGGGCTCAGTTTCCACTTAGATTTTTAATAGCAGAGAAGGAAATCAAATTTTCTTCTAATAAATATACTAAATCTAAATCTAGTTAATGAAAATAGAACCTATGCTACTTAACTTATTTATTTATCTAACCTATCTTGATCAGGAGCTAATCTAGAAGAGTCAGATATAATATTAATTTGTATTGCTTAACATTGGAAATAATTCACAGTGTCAATGATATATATAAACAACAATGAAACATAGATAGTATATAAATAATTATTTACTAATCCCAATACATCGCCACTACATCCGAGAGAAACGGTGAAATCATTATCTATATTAAACAACATACATTGAAGAAAATCATGTGCATAAGAATTCATATAACTAATGAACATCAATTAGAAATGAAGAATAATCTCATATCACAATTGAATACCATTCATGGCCTAAAAAATAGTCAATATGCCCTTTATTCAATGCAATAATAATATTACAATAGCTTCTCGGCCAAAACTCCCTTCTCTGTTACAAAATGACTTTCTTTTATAGAACTAGATAAACTTTTAGGCTTATGTAACTGCTCATGTTACAATTACAAATTGTTTTATTCTATCCTTTTTGTATTTCCTTACATTTTGAGACTCCTTCCTTTTGTTACAAAATAATGGGGATTTTTTAGAAATATTTTTACAACTTATATCACAACTATGAAAACTTTTTCTGCAATTAAACCCTTTCTAATAAGAAACCCATAAATCATGGGATTTGGAGATTCCTTCGATTCGATCTAGATTCATCTTTTCAATCTTCCATTCTCCATCATAAATTTTCTCATCAACTTCTCATCTCAAATCCTTTTACATCCTCTAAATGTAGGCTTCGAATATAGTGTCAAGCTCTATCGATTTTCTCAAAAAGTTGTTCAAAACCTCCATATTTTTTTCGTTGATCCTCTCAATGGCTTGTTTGTTATCGTCTCTACTCTATTCCACTTATGCAATTTGTAGCTTGTTGGGCACTGCCTGGTATAATAAATCCATTGTTGGTGTGTCGAATTGTTATAAAATGTTATCGGTTGGGTTCCATAGCTTGAAACAAGTTATGGTGGTGATTCCAATAGTTTCCTCAATATCCTCACAAGAGGCCTTCGATGTATCCAATAGAACTTGGGTTTTCCTCTTTTCCCTATGATCAAACCTTGGTATATTTGAAGAATTATTTGTATACAGTTCTCAATAGTCTACAACCTTATCGAAAGCATCCTGGGAATCCTTATTCTTAGTTAATTGTTCCTCCACCTGATCATACAGATTTGTCAAGTCACCATGATAGGGTTGGATTTCTTCCAACTTAGTGAAAATTTTCCTCTGATCTTTCCTCAGATCTTCATTTGCTACCAAGGCTTCTTATTTCACAACTTCTATGGAATTTATGGCTTTGTTACTTTCTTTCAATTTAGCCTCGACAATTTGCACTTTGGTTCCATATTCTATAATTTTTAGTCTCTATTGCTCATAGATAATGATTTTCTCTTGGCACTCTCCTTGTAGCCTCTCAATTTCCTGTAGATGTCCCTTCTTTAGGATCTCTAGTTCAACTCTGTGTTGTTGGTCCTTTTCATTTGTCTATTTCCTAAATGCATCTTCCATCTGATTCCTCTGTTGCTTCAACTGGTCTTCTAGAATTGCTAGCTTTTCCTTGTAGGCATCCAATGTATTATTGATTTCATTGACAATAATTAGAGAAAATAAAAGAAAATTGCTAAGATAAGAATTTTTATTGTTGTTACAATGAGGCACAATGGTTCTAAGATTTGGAAAATGATACCATGTCATAAAATGAGAAGAAGAAATCCATCCATTGTATATTGAGCAAGCAAGAAATCTAGTGGGAAAATCGAGCGTCTAAGTGGGATTTTATTTCTCCTACAGATTTTTTGGGAGCTTGAATATAAAGTGGAATGTCCATAAAGAAAACAGATCTATGAAAGAAGAAGTGGTTACTTATTTGCAAGCGATTGAAAATATTGATCTATGGTAGGAATGACAATTCATTATGATCAAATCAATTTTGGGTGTTTTAGATCACATAGATTCTAGGGAGAATAGAACAAGGGAAACATCAATTCCAATGGTACTACTTTGTTTATTCATTTTGACCTATTCTAACTCACTTTTGTTTTGGGTGGAAGAGAAAAAATATACCATAATTTATTTTGATTCGATTTTGGGGAGAACATAATTATTCTAGAATAGAACTGGGTATTTATTTATTAAAGATCTAGGTTATATTGAAACTCACAAATATTTAAAGGAAGCACAAAGTGTGACTTGATCAGGGCCAATTTATTGTACTACATATACACTACGAATTACGGATCACAGCCAGAGTTGATCTCTAATTGTTAGTTCATATCTGCACACACTTGCACCATGATTCTCCTAGATTTGTTGAGTTAGTTTTCTTTATGTAAAGATATATAAGCTAGTGCTCTGATTAATAAATTTTAGACAAAGATTTTTCGTTCACACTTCGGTGTAGAATTCTGCTTGAGTAGGATTTTCCACATCTCCTAATGAAAACATGGAAATATGGACCACTATAATGTTGAAGATTTTGTTGAATATTACAAACAACAAGGTATCGATAGGTAGAAATCTACTCCTTTTTATATGTAAAACACAATATAAAAATGAAGGAATCATATGTATATTGAGAGTGTGAGGTGCATGATTGCACATGCTAGTCTAAATAACATTTTTAATAGAAGTAGGGGTGACGACCACACATGTTAGGAATCAAGTATTGATAAGGGAATTGCAAATTATTACCCCCAAGGAGGCCTGAATTGGGAAGTGATTATTGTTTTTTCATCTATTAGTATTTGATTGTGATGCATATGCATTGATGGATTTATGGTGTACAACATTGAGACAAAGTCTACCCTTGATAGTAGAGACACTTTTTTGAAGGCCTAGTGTGGAAGATGAAGTTAGAATCAATATTTGGATTGACAAGGTCAAGGTCGACTTATGAATTGAAGTCAATGGACAACTTGACAATAGGATTAAACCACAATCCAGGACCTAATTGTGAGAACGAAATACTACACTAGCTAATTGGAAAAGAGAGAGAGGGAGATGAGAGAGAAAAATAGAATCAATCTTCACACATAAGAGACTAAGAAACCAACTCTAATCACTATGTATTAATCCTTGATAATGAGTAGAATATATAAGACTCTCTACATGAGGAGTAATGCACACTAGGTTGGGATTTCCATGTGCATGCTCAAGTAAAAAAAGTAACTTCTCCCAATAGCAACAATTAACTAAATTCAAAAGTTACTACTAATAAGAAAAGGTAAAAAATATAGGTGCGAACTTAGTGAGAACTCTACATGAAGTCAACATGCATTCCATAATAAAAAATATCTCCTAGAATAAGACTAGATTCCAAGAATGGAACTAAAGTCCTAACTGAGTGAGAATTTGCTAATTATGGAAAGTCACTGAATAAGTGAAGTGAGTTAACTCCAAGTATTAGATGGGTAATGTGCACTTCCCTAGGAGGCTAATATTCTTACTAAATTGCGCTCTATAGCCATGAAATATGAAATATCTCCTAAAATTAAGGAAATAAGAATTATCTCATAAAAAATAGGAATTTTCCTAATGGTGGCTAAACAATAGGAATTGGCATGGTAGCTAAAAAATAAGAATTTTCCTAATGGTGGTTTATGAACCCACGATATTTTCCTATGGTATTACATATAGGAATCTACGGGCTAAAAATAGACTTGCTATAAATAGACATACTATAAATAACAATCCTTCTAAATAGTAGGAAAAATGGAAAAAAAAATGACTATGTCACTAAGTAGTAGTTGAGCATGTACCCCAACCACCGGGGGTGATTTTAAGAACCCCCCCCGCCCTAAATTTATATGTATAATAAATGGGAGAATCCCCATGATACATAGGAAAAATTGAAGGTTATTTTATCAATAATATAAAATGTATATATAATTTTTTGGCGAATCTTTTAGTCAATTATATAATCTTGTAAAATATTGGCGAATCTTTTAATGAATTATAAAATCTTGTAAAATATTGATGAATCTTTCACTAAATTATAAAACATTGTAAAGTCTTAGGGGATCCTCCAACGACCTCACCTAAATCCTCAATTTCCTAACCTGATTGACATACCTTGCCTTGCATTGACATACTTTGCCTTGAAATGGCATGCCTTGCATTGACATGCCCTTCCTTGACATGCCCTTCACCAGATTAGTGTTGGATTTTAGCCCCTTCACCATATTTGTGTTGGATTTTCTAAATCCTCAAGTATTTTTCCAGTTGTCATAGCCTCCAAATTCTCCATATTTCTTTTTGTTATTAAACATTTTAGCAAAAAAGTGGTGTTTTCATAGACTCCAAATTCTCCATATTTCTTTTTGTTATTAAACATTTTAGCAAAATATGGTTGGGGTATGCATGCACATTCAAATGAGAGTGATAGCCAAAAAGAGATAAGTTATGTGATTGATGTCTATTACTAATGTTGTGAGGGTTAGCGCTCAAAAGCGCACCATCAAAATTTTATCCCCTTCACTAGATTTGTGCTTCACCAGATTTGTGTTGGATTTGCTAAATCCTCAGGTCTTTTGCCAGTTGTCATAGCCTCCAAATTCTCCATATTTCTTTTTGTTATTAAACATTTTAGCCAAAATTTAAAAAGTGGTGTTGTCATAGCCTCCAAATTCTCCATATTTCTTTTTGTTATTAAACATTTTAGCCAAAATTTTAAAAGTGTTGTCATAGCCTCCAAATTCTCCATATTTCTTTTTGTTATTAAACATTTTAGCAAAAAAGTGGTGTTGTCATAACCTCCAAATTCTCCATATTTCTTTTCGTTATTAAACATTTTAGCCAAAAAGTGGTGTGTGCTTGAATTTGTCCTACTAATCTAATACCTAAATTATTACCTATCAACCAAGTATCAAGACTTTGGTCTATGAGTCACCACCAAATCCAACAATCAACAAACCACACAAGCTAAGACCTAGTGCTAAGCACCAAGGCACATGGAGGAGCCCATGAGGGGCGTTTGTAGTGCACTACGCATCAAATAGTGTTAGGAGTATTGGTGCATATAAACAACAAAATCAGCTTTATCCTCTTGCATGTGGGACTATGCCCATATTCAAATATATATAATAAAAAAAAACATGTTTTAGGAGATTGCCTAACCATTGTAAGGTAGAGGTTCTTTATCACCTAGGTGTCAAAACCATGCAGATTTAGGACAATAAAATGCAATATCAGACATGTGCGCAACCGTTTGTTTTCAAACACCAGAGCATAGACAACATTCATACAAAGTGTTAAGGAAATTCGCAGGTGTCAAGTGTGTTTCAAAGATGCCATAGAAGGTGCTTTCCAACATCTTTCCAAGATAAACGTCTGTCAAACAAAGTGCACAAGCTTCCTTCAGCCTTCTATGATGCGTTATTTCTGCAGAATTAATGGCTTGATATTATTGGTAGTCTTCATATTATTCCTCCTTGTATTTACTTCATTGGGAGATTCTTTAGTTGTACCGGGAATACAAGCATTGGTGTTGAGCGGGGAGAGAGACAAATATGGAGATCCCCAACACAAAGAGCACACTCTCAAAGTGGTGGTGTCGAGAGAGGCAACATTGTAAGTCAACCCCTTGGATTCTATCGATTGCAATCCCTGTGAAGATCCACGACGTCGTAGCCATTTCAGTAGAGAGATAAATGTTTACACAGAGAGGCATTGCCCTCCTCCAGACCAAAATCTTCTATGTCTTGTTCCACCACCTGTCAACTACAAAAATTATTTATCCATGGCTTGAAAGCCTCCATAAAATATGGCATAGCTGTTGGCAAATGTTTACCAAGTAGCGTATGCTTGTCATTGATGGCAAGCTCAGGAGGAACAGCGTTGAAGAAAACGCGCGCAGCAAAGGCAAAGCTCAAGATACAGGAATTTGCAGAAGAGAAGGACATAGATCCACAACCGCGGGATCTCATTCAAATTTCCGAAAGAGCGAGGCGCGTCCGGTCGGTGAGAGATTCTGAGGGAATAAACCATGGAACGGGATAGGGATTTCTATATGCAAAGTTCACTCGACAGCGAAAACCGGAAATCATGATCACCCGATTTGTGATTTGATGTCGCGGCAGATTAAATCAGCGAGGGGATACGGACGTTCATTCCGTATGAATGGCGTGTGGCGACCGAGGAGGCCTCTCGCGCCGGAGTTTACGGGGTCGAGTTTCATAATGAAAACCAACACAATGCAAGCGAAAAGCCGTTCGCGATATGCAAAATCCCGACTAAATCGGAACCGTCGGATCAATAAGTGATCTGGAAGCCGTCCGATCCAACACTGCGATCAACGGAACCCGTCACCAGGACGCGTGGCACAACCGAAGGAAATGGCGGTGGCGAGGCCGGTCTAACGCCGAACTCATGCAATTCCGCAGATGGTGACCGCGTGGCGGGATCTAACGTGTCAAACCCGCAGTGTGGCGTCCGGCCGAGAGGAGCGCCAGGCGGTGGGATACGATATGTCAGGCTGCTGCCGAAACTTTCCGCGAGAAATTGCGATATGTCGCGATTTTGCGATGAAATCCTGACCGTTAGCGGACTAAGAATGAGAATCACGGACCGTTGATCTCCATCGCCGGAAATCGGGGATGGCGGGAGACCGGAGAACATGCGCTTATAGTGACATCAGCAGCGAAACCACGATGAAGGCGGATGTCATGTGTTGACGATCTTATGGAAAATCAATAGGCCTATAGCGAAGGGAGGCCAGCCCGGTGGAAAAGGGTGCATGTTGTCGAGTTGGAGGTGAGAAGCTTCGACATGTCCCGAAGTCGCGAAACCCGAAACCCGATGAGGAGGTATGGATGCAGCGATCCGCGGGTAACGGTCCCGCATGGACGAGGAGCTCAGCGGGGAAATTTGGAAAACACCGTCAGCGAATCTAGAGTAGCGACTCAGTGGTTGTATAAACATTATGTCATCGAAAGTCTTGCATCGCGATATGAAATCCCGGTTTGATCATGAACCGTTGGATCAAGAAGTGATGGGAGGGCTACTGAGGAGACGCGACACTGTGAGACCACCAAAAACCATTGATGACATCTTCCAGAGAAGTCGAAGACGACCGATGTGTAATCACTAGAGAATCTGAAGAGTCATGAGGATGATCGGATAGAGCACTCAAGAGGTGGAATGCCGCAATAGCCGATGCATCACCGAGGATGGAAAACATTACCGTACAAGGTGCATAAACGCTTCTCATCTACGGAACAAAGAATCGAGTTCGCGATTCTGATTAGAATTTCACGGTGGCTTCCTTCAGGTTTTCTTGTGGTGATTCATGGGTGAAGAATGGTGAAGCGCGTGGCGTGGGGAATTATAACTTTGGACATTACAAATTATATGAGCAGAAAGGCAATAAGGCGGATAGAGAAACGAAGTGGAGCAGAACGGTGATAAGTTAGGTAGGCCATCGCCGAACATCATATCACTATAATAAATTGAGTAACAAAGATTTATATTTGAGTGGTTGGGAGGTGCTAGGGAGGCCCCATTGTCCTTAGAGGTTCAAGTGGGTGCTTGAACGGGGAGTTGGTGCTTCCTTCACAGTGGGTGCTAGAAAACAAAGAGTTGGTGCTCTCGACAAGTTGTAGCTTACGCAGGAGGTTGCAACCTCATTATGAGTTGGTGCTCATATAACCTTGATAATGTAAAGAATGTAACTAATACTTATCCCCATATACATCCATCCATCCATTCCGTCCATTCCTCCTCCGTCCATTCCATCCATCCATCCATCCATCCATTCCATTCCATCCTTTCCTTTCCTTTCCTTCCTCCTTTCCATCCGTCCATTTCCATCCATCCATCCGTCCATCCATCCTTCCATCAACCATCCAACAGCCATCCATCCTTCCATCCATTCCTCCATCCATCCATTCCATCCTCCATCCATCCTCCATTTCCATTCCTTCCTTCCATCCACTCCTCCCTCCCTCCATTCCTTCCATCCATCTCCGTCCATCCTCCTTTCCATTCCTTCCTCCATCCATCCATCCATTCCATCCTCCATCCATCCATTCCATCCTCCATCCACTCCATTTCCATTTCCATTCCTTCCATTCCTCCATCCTCCTGTCCTCCATTTCCATTCCATTCCATTCCGTCCATTCCATTCCTTCCATTCCATTCCTTCCTCCGTCCATCCTTCCTTCCATCCATCCATCTTTCCATTCCTCCATCCATCCATCCATTCCGGCCTTTCCTTTCCATTCCATCCATTTCCTTCCATCCGTCCATCCATCCATCCATCCGTTCCTCATCCATGAACCGCCCGTATAGTATAGGAATGGTAGGAAGATATCGGTCCACACCTAAATAGAGTCATTTACAAGTTGTCAAAAGGATATTCAGTTACTTAAAGAAACAATGACTTATGGTACATTGGTATCCCAAAAGTCAGGAATCTTTGATGGCGCATTCGGATCGCGATTGAGAATTGTGTTGATGAGGAAAAATACCGATTGGAGAACTTCTTGGGCATTCCTTAGTAGCGGCGGCGGTAACAAGGTTCCATTTCTTATCAACCTTGATGGAAGTTACATTCTTTGCTGCTACTGGTATTATGGATGATCGGTTACTTGGACTTAGAGGTAAAATACTGCTACCGATCCTACTTTATTGTGATAACACTAATTTTCTCCGATTAATGTAATCAAAACATCATATTCCACTCGAGACCAGCATCCCCGTAATCCTCATTTTAGAGCAGGATTATAATCGGTATTTCCAGTCGTTACATTCCATAGAGAACAAATTCTGATTTATCTTCCGGCTTCAGCGAACACCGTTTGAATATCTTAGGCAATTTGGGTGTCATTTCGTTTCACCTAAAAGAGTCCATCTTGTTAGGGGAATATTTGTATTGCTTGAATATCTAATACCTCCAAAAAGTACTGCAATAGCTCAGGGGGACATGTCTCTTATTTGACATTGATGTCCAAGGGGAGAAAAATTGGTGTTGTAGTTGCCATCAATGCCAAAGGGGATATTGTTGGCAAATGTTTACTAAAGTAGCGTATGCTTGTTGTCATTGATGACAAACTTCAGAACGATACGTTAAGCGATGATAGAGCAAAGGCAAAGCTCAAGAGATCTACGGAATTTCGCGAAGAAGGAAGGCGAGAGATCCACAACCGCGGATCTCATTCAAATTTCTGAAAGAGCGAGGCGTCCGTCGGAACAAAAGTTGAGGGAGATAAACCATTGGGAGATTAGGGGATCGAGTTTGTATATTGAAAGTTCACTCGACAACGAAACCACCGAAATCGCGATTTACAGCGTTGATCGCGTAGTTAAATCAAAGCGGGGATCTGGACCATTTTATTCGTATGGGCCGGTGGCGGCGAGGCCTCATGTCCGGTTCGTTTCGCGTCGCGAAACTTCTGATACAGCGAAAACCCGTTTGCGATATCGCGAGAATCGGCCCGAATGCGACCGTCAGGATCAATAAATTGATCTGAACCGTCGATCAACACCGTCAACGGAACCACGTCCGCGAGGGACCGCGTGCGCAACCCGAATGACGGAATTTGGCGGTCTGGCACCGCCAGAGACTCAATACAATTCCGCGAATCAGTAGTGGCGGAATCTAACGTGTCAAACCACGGTGGCGTCGGCGGAGCATACCGATGGGACTTCGATATATCAAGCTACTTCTGTGGCTTCACGAAATCGATATCGCGATTTCGCGATGAAATCCGTTCGTTGGATAAGAATGAGATGAACCGTTGATCGCGTCATCGAGGAATCCGGGGATCGGGGAATCGGGAGAACGTAATGCATAGTGACGCTAGAAAATACGGCGATAAGGGGTTGTAAAGGTCATAATGTTAACGGTCTTATGAACCAGAACCTATAGCCGATGGAAGCTAGCCAGCGTGGAAAAGTATCGATATCGAGGAGTTGGAGATTAACTCGACGCATCGAGGAAGTCTGAAACAAACCTCGATGAGAACCTGGTGGCTTGATCGGTACTTGATCACGGACGGAGCTACGGCCGGAGGACTGAAAACACATCATGATCGAGAATGGCGACTCAGATGAACATAAACATTATGTCATCAAGGAAGAAATGCGATATAGGAAATACGTTGATCATGAAGCCGTTGGATCAGAAATGATGGGAGGCTACTAAAGACAACCGCGACTGCTATTGAGACACAAAACCATTGATGACATCGCTACGAGAAAGTCCGAAGAACCGATGTGTAATCACCCGGCTGAAGATCATGGGGATGATCAGGAAGAACACTCAAGAGGTGGAGTATAATAATGCAGAGTGCATGCAAAAGGATGGAAAACATTGCATGCAAAAGGTGCATAAATGCTATAAATACCGCGAAGCGAGAGGAAGTCGGGTTATTTGGATTTACAATGGGGTGCGATTGGCGCTGTGGAGTTTTTTTGTGGTGATTCATGGGTGAAGAAAGAAGAATCGAGTGAAGCGGCAGACTATAATAACGCAAATGATATTATGGCGAAACCGAGAACAGCGAAGTGGAAGCCCGAGCAATTGATAAGTCCGGTGCCAGGCCATCATCCGAACATCATATCAGCGTAATAAATTGATAACAAGGTGTTATATTCCGGGGTGGTTGGGAGGTGCTAGGGAGGGCGGTAATCCACCTCGGAGAGGTTCAAACCGGGTGCTTGAACGGGGAGTTAGTACTTCCCTTCTAGTGGGTGCTAGAAGAAAACAAAAGAGTTGGTGCTCGATAGAGTTATGGCACCAAAGCGATTTAACCTCATTGCGGTTGATTATCATCATAGCGATGATAATGTAAATAATGTAATTTTTACTTATCATATAAAGAAAGAGGTTTACCACATGGGTTCCTCGAAATATCGTCTCTTGTGTTTTCTCATATTATTGATTTTGAATTTGCCATTGTTTATTTCCCGCATTATTGTGATTATCATTTGGTTTTGCCATTGTTTATTTCCCTGCATTATTGTGATTATCATTTAGTGTCTCAACAAAGAGTTTAAAAGAAGCATAATTGTTTAAGCACGGTGACAACTGATTCACCCCCCCCTCTCAGTTGACCAACAATAGCGATATGCCTCATAACAAGATTGCAGATGATATAAATCAAATTATTATGAACCTTAAGTCATCTTATCTTGCAGTTGCAGATGTTTGGGCACATATGGACATTCGATAAGGATGCAAAAGTGATAATGTTGGGTTTGGTACCAAGTCTGGCACAATCTTGTAAGCATATTAATTGTGTTGTTGGTCATAACTAGTCAAGTATTCAATGCTTAGTTTTAAGGGCGAGGCATCAAATGTTGATAAATATCAATGACTAATGGGAAGAGCCTTTAACAAGCCAGGGAAGAAGTGTGATCCTGAAAGCTAGAAATTCTCTTGACCAATTCAAATGCAGTGTTCATGCTCCATACATGCCATTCATTCGAGAGATCAATGTGAAAAGCTTGTTGGGAGATTTATGAAGGAACTAAACTATGGAGGATAGGAAGAACAAATAAAAAGGGCATCTAAGGCTCAAGAAATTAGTTTAGATGATGGTTTGGTAAGTACTAAAAGTAATTGTTATCGCACAGTTTGTATTAAGGATAAAAGGCTTGAGGTTTGAAGGTCAAACTAGCGTAACACGAACCAATCCCACCCAATGTCACCACAATGGGATGGTTCTTTCTATTTAGGGTGGTAAGTCTCAGAGGAGACATCCCCGGTGACTTGGGGTTTTGAGAAGGCAAAGGATTACAGGATAAAGTAGTTATTCCCTCCTCACAAGTCACCACCGAGAAGATAGTTCGGCCAAAGGCCAATAATAAAGTAAAACCCCCAAAGAGATACACCTACCTGAGACAAAGCAACAACAAACTGATACATGCAAGCTAGCTCAATGGGTTAGTACTTCATATAAATCAACGACTATCTGATAAACATATAAGCAGTTTGACAATAAATATTGATGAAGTCAATGTTTATAAAATATCAATGAAAATTGTATCACTTCTTCAATAAATGTTGTAATAATGTTGCATTCAATGTAACAAATCAATACTTCATTCAATTAATGCCTTTAATCACCATTCAATTGCTTATCAAGAAAAATGTTTAGCTGCACAAAGGTGTTAATATCAAGAGATGACAACATCACTTAGTTAATAGGGTTAGTTCATAAGCTAGGGTTAGTGTAGTTAGGGTTTCATTCATGTATTGAGAGTAGTTTTGATCAGGTTCACTTCAATGCAAGAGGTATTTATATCAGTGCCTTAGGGTTAATGGAGTCAAATTGTGAAGGACGCAGGACCTAAAGGAGGTAAAGGTAAAAATGGCTAAGGACTATAGGGAGAAGCTTTGAGGTGTTGCTAAGGCAAGGCCTCAAAGTCAAAACCCTAGGGGAGAGAGGCTCACCTTGGTGTAGGAGAACTAGGCCTCAATGTTCTCTCCTCCTTCCTTAACTCAATGGAAATTGCGGCTAGTTGAAGATATAGCATAAAATCAAGACAAGAGGGTTTGAGAAGCAAAGTGTTACTACAACAAGGCTCTACCAGCAAAACCCTAGAAAAATTGGCCCAAAGTGTAGAAGGACTAGGATTTGGCATGTCTCCTTCTCAGCCTGTAAATAGTAATGGCTAGCAAAATGAAGAGAGAATAAGAGTGTAGCTACGGCTAGGCTCTTTCCTTCTTCAAACAATGGCTGAAAAATCTCTTAATGGGGACATGAGACAAGGACCTACCATGTGTTCTTGTCACCGAGGGTTTATTCAACAAGTTTATAACAATATATGCAAGAAATAATAAATGCAACCATTCAATCAAGAAGTTTTGCATAAAATCACTTACATATCACCAAGAAAAGCATAGCAAACCCTAGTTGTAACACCTTCCACCAAGAGAAATGCCAAAATATGCCAAGAAAGTCTTCCTTCAACAAGTGTGCCTCACAATTTCAGCCAATAACCCAAGA
>SNQJ01S0030561.1:97529-111499 GCA_010110895.2 Picea sitchensis | reverse complement strand
CCGCCCGGTGCCAAACGCTGCACGTAACCAGGGGGGGGCATACCTGCCCCCCCCTGGGACCCCCCTAGGAAAGCGCCCGGCGCACATGGCAGAGCCCTAGTTTGTACGGATCGTCAGACGGAGTTGTCGTATCTGACGTACCCACACACACACACATGCAAAGAATATAACACATACCCAATAGCATTGTTCTCAGTAAATTTAACAATCTCAAAATCTTCCTCTGTTGAAGTTCCATTGGCATTCATATATATATGGGTGAGATTCCCACATAGGGTTATTAGTTTTCCTCTGAATAGTCTTATTCCTCCCAATGAAGGAATCATAGCAGGCTTGCCTAAAAGTTCCCAAGTTATTTCTGTCATGATATTCACTTGTGTTTCCTCATCTATAACATAGTCAATGTTGAAGTCTCCTATTCTTGCTTCTATGCATTCTTTTTCTTTGAATATATCTGATAAGATGACATGTCGGTGGTCATTCAGGGTTTCTTTCATTTGTAGCAATACTTTCTCCGATTCTTTCTGGGGTTCTACCATGGTTTTAGTTGTTTGACCTTTCTCATGGTCTTCTTGTCTCATATTCATCTTTTCAACCTTAGCAATCATTCTAGGGCAATCCAATACTTCATCGTCCATAGCGTTGCAATAGAGTCAACTAGTTCTTCTTCTAGGGAATTCCTTAGCAATATGTCCCAGTTTTCTGCAACTGTAACAAAGGTTTAATCCTCTCCTTCTTTTAAATGATCCCCAACCTTTCCTGTACTGCGAGCTAGGATCATAGTAGCTAACCTGCAACAAATTATTTCTAGGGTTATGTGTCCATTTGTTAGTCCAAAATTTCTCCCTATGCATAGGTATAACATATCTTTCACTATTCTTATGAGATCTACTTATATCAAATATTCGTTCATCTATCAGTGCCCTAGTTTTCAAACTAGAACATAATCTATCAACCATACCTAGATCCATATTCTAGAAACAAAACTTTCCAGTTATCTTACTTATACAAAGAACAAAGCTTACAGATGTTACCTCTTTAATCTCACTTTCACCTTTATCAGGGCACAAAGCTCCTAGATCTTACCTCTTTAATCTCACTTTCACCTTTATTAGGGCACAAAGCTCCCAGATATTACCTCTTTTCTTCAGATCTAACCTCTTTTCTTTAGATCTAACCCTTCCTCTTGGCACAAAGCTCCATAGATCAAGTAGTACTGCGTACTAGGGAAACAATTCTATGCATGGAGCTTTTCTCTTTTTTAGTTCAGATCTTCGCACAAAGATCCTTTTTCCTCAGTTCCCAGCAATCACAGTTTCACTCCCAACAACGGAACCATTTGTTAGCACAAGCGTAGACCCAGGGTTCAACGCTACAACAACGTACCAACAAAACCCTAACTATCGGCCCTTTCGGCAACAACTGCAAAGAAGATGAAGTCTCACCCGAGGTAGAGGTAGGGGTGGTTGCAGGACTCTGGTGTCTGCATCCTTAGTTGGGACAAAAATCTATGATTCTAACACTTAAGAAAGCCTGTAACAGTTAACATTCATCAATATACAGTTCTTAGTTACAACGCAGTTGAATCCTACTCTCAGTATAGATAAACCCTAAACTACAAAGCATCACAGTATTCATTCAGATCTAAGGTATTTAAGAACTAAGAATTTTTACATAAGTAATATCTAACATCCATCCACATCATTAAGCACAAAGCATCATCAGATCTATCTATCATTCATCTATATTAAAGAACTAAACAAGAAAACACATAAACACATCAATACATCGCACAAAGCATAACAGCACAACATGCACGTGGTTCAGCCCCACCCTAGGGCTACGCCCACCAACTCTTCTCTTCTTTATGATCTTTGGTCAAGCTTCTTACAGGGACATAGTATCAAAATCCTACTCCACAGAAGACAAGAGATCTGTGCGCACTCTGCTAGATCCTCCTTCTTCAAGCTAGGGTACAACACCAAGCCTTTACACAATCTCTTTCAGTTACCTGCACTTAGCCTTGCAAGCCTCACATAGTATGCACAAAGTACTTACAACTCTTGATCACATAGATCAAACACTAACACTTAGCATCACTTACAACTAACTCCTCATTACATTGCCTATTATTCTATATATATTACAAAATCGGGCCTATACATGGGTAAACCCATGGTCCGACATTCCCATACCCATTACATGATCCCAAAACCCAAAAATCCCTAAAATGGGGTCGAGATCCCATGTTATCCTCTTTTCCTTGTGCTCTGCCTTCGACAGCCTATTAAAGTCCCAAAATTAGGTCAAACATGACCAATAATCCTCAAAACTTGGTCAAGGGCCAACACCCCAACCTGTAGAACAAAGGACAGAGAAAATATGGGAAACATTAGGAAAACCAATCCAAGCCGCAAGAAAAGAAGGACAATAGGAAGACAAATAAATATACTGGGAAGTGGTGTGACTTCCATAGGATCCCCTTGCATAACACTATTGATTGCTGCTCAAAGCAGTTTTTGATGCATGAGGTAAAAACCTCGGAATCAGATGTGGGTTATGAATTTGAGTCAAAACCAGAAAAGGGGAGATAAATAATTGACATGGAACCCAGTGCCACCATTTCTTCCACCAAGATCCATCCTGACGAACCTGAGGAGCTAGAGGAAGGTGAGCTCCTCTTTCATTCACAGATTTGGGTGAAAGGCACTTCGATGCACTTCATCGTTGACAGAGGTAGCTATAAGATCCTCATCTTAGTAGAGGTCATCAAGTAGATATCGTTGACAACAATGCCACACCTGCATCCCTACACCATCGGATGGCTACGTCAAGGAAGTGATCTTCATGTCAGCCAATAGTGAAGCCTATCATATGGCATCAAGCCATTCAAGGATGAGGTATTGTGTGATGTTTATCCCCTTGAATTTTGTGATGTTATTTTGGGCCAACCTTATTTATGGAAACGTCATGTTGTATATGAGTCTAGGCCTCGTAGTGATATTATTAAATTGAACAGGAAATTGTATAGGATACATAAGGTAGTCCCACCTAGTGCTATTTCCTTGATCTTTTCCAACCAATGCAGGAAGGTCATTTCTTAGACAAGGAAATTTTTCTTCTTTGTGATTCATACTCAGAGTGAGAGAAAGGTGGAAGCCACATCCAAGGCCTTTGTGTTCGACCTCTCCACATAGAAGAAGTAAGTGGATAAGGTTGTGGAAGAATATAAAGATATCTTTTCACCACATACTGGGGTACCTCTACATTGTTAGGTAAATCATCCCATTGATCTGAACCCCTATGAACCACTACCCAATGGGCCAGTCTATCATCACTCTCTACTAGAAAATAAGGAGATCAAGCATCAGATCCAATAATTTATTGATAAGGGGCACATCCAACCCAACTCATCACCTTGTGGAAGCCTAATTGTGTTGGTGCAGAAGAAAGATGGGACCTAACGAATATGCATTGATTATTGAGCCCTAAATAAAATCATAATCAGGAATTGGTACCCGATTCCATGAATCGTCAATCTCCATGATCAACTCAAGGGGGAAAAATTCTTCAGTAATATTTATTTGAAGGATGACTACCATCAGGTCCCAATAGAACAAACAGATGTATGGAAAAATACCTTTAAGTCAAGAGAAGGTATTTTTGAATGGTTGGTCATGCCCTTTCGTTTGGCAAATGCCCCAACAAATTTCATGAGGATTACAGATGATATATTGAGGCCTTTCACTAATTTTTTTTTGGTGGTGTATCTAGATGAAATCCTCATCTACAACAAGACTTGGGAAGAATACTTGCAACATATTCAACAGGTTCTACACACTCCGTGGTAGTACAAGATATATGCCAACTTGGAAAAATGCTCTTTCGACATGGATAGGGTCCAATACCTAGGATACATTGTTGATGCGCATGGTGTGCATGCTGATCCATGCAAGATCCAAGTCATCCATGACTGGCCATACCCAACCATGATCACTGAGCTTCAGAGATTCTTAGGCCTTGCGAATTTCTATTGTAGTTTTGTGTTGATATTCTACCATATTGCATGGACCCTCAGCTAAATAACTAGGGGTGGTGGTAAGAAAAAATTTGTGTGGAGCCTGTCCCAACCAAAAACATTTGATGATATCAAGAAGCGCTTGTGCTCAGCCCTAGTGCTTTCATTACCTGACCTGCAACAACCCTTTGAGATCAAGATAGGTGCTTCAGACTATGTGTTGGATGCTTGGGTCGACCCAGGTTTTGTTCTTAGTAGGTTTCCAAAAAAACCCTCAAAACTATCAGACTTCTTGGTAAACCAGAAGGCAACACTGAGCACATAGGGCACAATGCAGTATCACCTGAGATAGCTTTATGGGGGACTGAAATACTCAGGTATTTGCAGTCTAATAAAGAGTGGGGACTGTGTTTTGATTATTTTTCATAAGCATCAACATCATTATTCATTCATCTACTTCTAGGATTCCTTCATCATTAAACTATGCATGCATGCTATTAAACTCAGATTTAAGAATTCATTCTCTAACTGATACATCACATAACATTCAAACATTCATTCAGACACATGAACACAGTGGATTTACCATGGTTCAACCCCTCCTAGGGCTACGTTCACAAAGATATGTCTCTTCTTCTCTTTCATTCATTCTTCTACAAAATCCGCGTTGTGTGCATTATATCTTTAGGATTACAATCAAAAGGAGCGTGAATACCCTCTGTGAGGCAGACTAGATCACACTAGGCTCCATATCCTGTGACCTAACCCTAAGAACCTAACTTATTCATCTCAAAAACAATAACAACCATAAAAATTGATAACCAACCTCTCCTAGACCTCTTCGGCCTTTATTTATACTATTCTACTGGATTATAGCCATTACATTTATCTCCCAGAAACCTAACCCTATCATGCCTAGGTTTGACTGCATGGGAAACATGCCGCTTTTCCTCCTTCGACATGTTGCTTTTCCACCACTTATGGCACGTGCTCCAAAAATAGATCTTTCTCTCCAAAAATAGGCCTGCGCCCAAAATAGAATTTTCTCCCAAAATAGGACTGTGCCAATAGTCCCCTGACACTAACATGTGGCTCGACCTGAGATACTTAGGAGGTTTTCACTCCATACATGACCTTCTCCAAGTCATGGAACTTCCCATCTAGTTCCTCCCATTTGGATTTTCTTGCGCAACTTTCTCTGTGATATTGTCGACCATCTGTGCTGTAATATGTTCTTTCAGAAACTGTGCGCTCTCTGCATGGACCAATGCCATCCTTTTATTCTCCTCATCCATTTCAAAAATTATTTGTGTTTTTTTCTTCTGGAGTTGTTCCAATTAGGCCTTCCTTGCCTTCTTGTTTATCTGCACAGTCTTTAATTATGTCTGTAGGGTCTTCATCTCCTGCGTTCCTTTCAAGCGTTTTGTGATACTCATGGCCTTCTATCACTGCTTCAACTCCTACATTGAAACATTGATTTTCTCTTCTTGTTGGTATAGCTATTGGACCTTCTCATATTCCTCCAAATTCGTCCACATGTGCACAGTCTTGTCAAAACTTTATGCGACATCCTTGGATTTTCTTTCGATGATATCTATTTGTAGGGATTCATGCTGTTCTCTTTCCGCTGTGACTTCAGGAGGATTTTTCGATGTTAATTTTTCCTTGAGTTCCTCAATCTCCTTCTTGTACCCTTTGAGTGTTTGTGTGATAATTTGAATCTATTCTTTAGTTTTTCTCACAACCAATTGCGCGCTATTTAAAATATTTGTGAAGACTTCCTTCAACTTCTTCTCGTGGTTATCCACACACTGTATTTCCTCTTGTGTCTCTAAATTGAAATTCTCTACCATGAGTTGTAGCACATAATTTCCATCTCTAATGACTTCCATATCTATCACATCTTCCCTGGCCCATGAATTTACTTCTTATGTAACGCTGACTTGCAACCTGTACAATGCCTTAGTTGGTATTTTAGCTAAGACCAACTCTACCTATGCCAAGTCTTTAAGCAATGTCTGTTCCCTGGCCTCCTTGAGCTGCAATATATCTGTTGTAATGTGGAAGCTTGGACTTGTCTATACTATGAGTTGGATTGTTTCTTCCTCATTTTGTGTGGTTCTGTCCCTTGCCTCTGTCAATTGCGGGATCGGTTCTGCTCCCCTATCTTGTGTTTGTGCCGCTTGTATTCATTCCAAGACCTATTCAACGTCGTCCAAATCCTTCATGATCCGTTCTCTTTAGTTCTCAGCTTCCTCATATTCCTCTACCATGTCGTCCTGAACCATTTCTCCTACTAATTCGACATCATCCTTAGTGATTGTTTATTTCGAGATGTCCTTATGTGCCTTGGCCTTCTTGCACGACCCCCCTATTTGTATGATTGGATGTTTAGGTAGCCCTGCATCTTGTGAAGTTGTATTTGTTGGGGTTCCTTGTGTTGTTGTATCCCCCCCTCCTTGTTTCTCATGCGTGGGGACATTATCCTTCTTTCCTGTCTACCCATTCTTCTTTGGGGCGATGTCCTTCTTCTGTTGTGTTGTCCTAGGGTCAGGTTTCGTCTACTGCATTGGTTTCTTCTCCACGACGCTTCCTCATGTAGGTGTCTTTGATGACTCTGCTTCAATTTATTTACCCTTGGGAATGTCTTTGGTTATGACTGAGATCTTCTAGTCACCCTACCAATTCTTTATTTCCCATTCTACCTCTTTTGTGTTGATACAAAATTGAAGTTGTAGCTATTCTTTGTCTGTATCCCTGCGCTCCTGGATCCACATATTATGTCACATAGCCTTGAAGTTGGCTATCTCCTGGTACTGCATGACCACCTTGGGAGTTATTCACCAACTATTGGCTATCTTTTCCTGCATATTGCTTAGACACCTAGAAAAAGTGTTGGAATTTCCACTTCTTCACTTTCAATCAGAAGTGCTCCCCAATGATTGGTATCGTACTAAGAGACATTGTCCTACTTTGTCATAGAAGTATGAATAGGTAGGCTCTTTCCATCTGATTAGCATTAGCAACATGATGAGCCACAAATAGTGGAACTCGGTCCCCAAGTCCTATGCATCCTTGTAGTCCCCTAGGAATAGATTCAATCAATATGGGGCCCAACTTAGCATGGTATCATTTTCACACTATGTCGTGGATTCGACAAATCCTGTGCGGACCTCATCCTTGTGACATTTTTGAAAGAGTTTGCATGCCATCACCCTTTTTTCCATTCGTGTGTCTGCATCATTAATCCGTTTGATTATAATTTTGTGCAAGCCCCTTTCTATTCCATAGGTTTTCTTCATCTCCTCCATTAGCGCCTTATCTTTGTTTTATCATCCATGTACTGTAGGTTTCGTACCATTTGATGGTAGTCTGGTGATGAACGGAATCAATTCGACATCGATGGACACTGGTCTGTCCATACACAAGAATCCTCCATGGAGGACTTCCAGTAACTGATTGACACATTTTTTCACTTCTTTCCCCCTTTCGAAATGAGGAATCTCCAACAAATGAAGTATCTATGTATTTACCAGTCTTGCTACACACTGCTTCGGCTACAACACCAGATCTCATAGTGGCCCTTTGTCTGGGATTTCCATGCACACCTATTGCACAAACTCTAGAAACTTGATGGTGTTAGACACATCGTGGTCTGCATACCTTAACCTATCAACGTAGCCCAACAAACATGGTGTGGTATGGACCCCATCTAGTATGCATGGTAAAACTATAGAGGCCTTAGACTTCTTTCCTGGGGACCTCACGATGAGTTATTTCCCTTTTATCTGTGCTAGCGCACTAGATGGCCCAACCTCTAGTTCTCTTTCTTCAATGGCCAACTCTGGTCATCTTGTGATATCTTTGAGTTGCACTTCCTCATGTTGCCTGTACCCTACCACAAGATGTGACCCTGGCCCGTCAGATTTTGCTCTTTCACTGTCAATGCCATTTGTCTAGTGGGATGCTTCAACCCTGGATGGTTGTTGTGGGTTTCCTGTCGCTGACGCATTTTGGCCTCCCACACTGCCCTGTGAGTCAATATCCATCTCCACCATTGTTGGGGCCTTCCCTCTTCTTATAAGAGTGTGGATCTCACTAATTCGACCTGTGGTGAAGGAATCACATCGACATCGATGATTCCCTCCAGTGGTGTATAAACTTGTTCTTCCCCTGCATGTTCCTATGGTGATCTGTGGTCGTTTCATGTTTTTCACGATGCTTGGCTAGGTGCACCGACCTTTGGAGTTTCCATCCGGAGGAATTATTCCTATTTCTGTTGAAATATAGCTGCTAAAATATTTTAAATCACATGTTCGCCACTTATCTTCGTTTTTCTTAGCTCTGCGTATGCTCAAATTCACAATGAATGTTTTTTGGACCGTGTTTGAATTATATACGGGGTGTCATAATGTCCTGAATATTCTCATAGACGCTTCCTTTATTGTCATAAATGTTCTAAAACTTCTTGGGAACTCTTCATTAAGTTTCATAAATTCTCGGTTCATGTCTTTTTCCCCCGATGATTGATTTTTTCTTTTCTGACCTTTGGCCTATTTTCTGGTGCCCTGTAAATTTTTAGTGCACCACACGTTTCCGCTATGAATTTCCTCTGGTGCACTCCATTTTCTTACTGTCACTCTTATTCTGCACGTGGTAACTTTTATGTCTTGTCGGTTGATTTTGCTGTCTGATGTGCACGACATTTCCCAATTTTCTGTCATTCATCCCACTTCCTCCTCTTTTTGTATTTGTCTTCTTTTGTCTTCCTTTTTCGTCTTTTTCTACTTTTTATTTCTTTTTATAAGTTTTTCTCTCCTAATATATACTATAGTACACTATATACATGGTTTCCTCACTATGCTGCAACTTATTAAAGAGTTAGTAGGTCTATTGTCCCTGTACAGTTTCAGTCAACTACCATTCACCATTCCTTTCAATTTTGTTCCTCCCAAGTCATTTAGCTTGACATATCCTCCATATATGACATTATTTACTTCATATGGCACTAGCCAATGCATTTGGAGCTTACCAGGGTGTTGCAAGAATTTGTTTTCATAGAGAATAACTAGATATCCCTGCTTAAAGCTCTTCTTCTTTATGTGTCTGCCATTTCAGAATTTGTCCCTTGCTTTCTACAACTCTTGGTGGAATCCTACCAGAATCCTATCTTCTTCCATTTCCATTACTTGACTTAACCTCTCTTGTACTGCGCCTCTTTCTGTAATATTGGTAATTGCTGCTGCGTGTAGACTGGGTACCATAAATTATAATGGCACCACTGCTTCCTATCCATACACCAATCTAAATGGTGTCTGTCCTGTAAACTTTCATCATTTAGTCTTGTATGCCTATAATACTGCTGATATTTTAAAATCCCAATCATCCATGTTCACATTGCATATACTAGTCAAAGCATTCTCCAAAATCTTGTTGAAATATTCTACTATCCCATTTGCACGATGATGATATGGTGTAATCTTCTAGTGATAGACTTCAAAATCCTTAGTCATATCCTTGATGGTACTATTAATAAAATGGGTGCCTTGGTCACTCATCAAAATCCCAGGACATACAAATCTTGTGATCACCTACTCAAACAAGAAGTGCACTGTTGTCTCTACACTAAAATCCTTGACTGATGCTACTTTTTCCCATCTGGTTAAATATTCTGTCATAGTAATGATGTATCTAGCTCCTGACCTTCTTGCTAGTGGATTAATAGGTTCAAAAAAAAATATTTTCAACTTGTCAAATACCTGAAGAGTTACTTGTGGTCTTAGGGGCACTTTATCCCTCCTATTGGGTTTGCCAACTTTTGGTTGTCAATTCCCTTCTCGGGTTATCTAAGTTATTGACCCAGGTTTCATGTTATTCATGGTTCCAACAAAGCCTCTAAAACTATCGGCCCTCCTGGTAAACTAGAAGGCAATGCGACACCCAGAAGGGAATGCACAGTCTCACCCGAGATAGCTTTAAATGGGTGATTGTAAGACTCAGGTGTTTACAGTCTGGGACAGAGTAGGGGATAAATGGTTTCTTGATTAAGGCCCTGTACTGTGAGCTGTTACTGTAATCTACTTATTCCTTGAGATCGAATACATATATCTCACAGTTTAAGTCCAGCAAAATATAAACAGATTTATAAGAATGGATTAACTCATTCATCAAACTTAACCATTAATTGCTGAAAGAAACTCAAGACATGAAAACATTCCATGCATTATGCGAGTATTACTATGCTTCACCCCCTCCTAGGCTACGTCCAAAAAGATTTGGCTCTTGGCTCTTTTATTATGGTAGTTCTGCAACTCTGGCGTAGTGCACTTACAATTCCCCACAAAACTGGGTAAGATCTATGTGAGGCGAACTAGATTGCACCAAGCTCCATAGCCTACAGTCTAATCCTCATATCTACCTTCCCTCATATCTTCCTTGCTCAACAACTTACAAAATCGGTTCATACAACTACAACCATTACATATCGCCTATGCTCATAATCAAAACAACAACAATAACCATAATAAATCCCCCTCCAATATGATACTTTTGTATCTATATTTAAACATTTCCGGCTCTTCAGCCATTTACAAAATATTACAAAAACCCTAACCCTTCTTACGCTAGGTATTTCTCCCATGCGTGTGTTGTTCTTCCTGCAACTGTCGCTTTCCTTTGTCCATGATTTCTTGCATTCGCGCGTGTTGATCTTTTGCCAGTTGTTACTTCAGTTTTCTGCATGCTTTCTTTCCCACAATCGTTCTTCTTTCTACTTTGGCCTGATGCCAACACGCCCCCAACACTAACATGCGACTTGTCTCGAGTCACCTAATTTATCTGTTCTTCCTCAATCTCCTTGGTGATTGTCTAGAACTTCTCTTACAACTCTGTTGCTTTTGTTAGTGCCTGCGCAGTTTTCTCCTTGATGATATCGACTGTCTGAGCTACCACTTCCTCACTCATCAGTACTGCGCATTCTAGCTTAGTCTGTGATGTCTTTGTTTTGTCTCCTTCTACCTACAAAAGTAGTTCTGCTACCAATTCCTGCAACAGTTCTATTTGATCCTGACACTCCTGTTTCTGTGTTTGCGCAGTGATAAGTTTTTCTTGCATCTTCTTCAATGATTGCATTCCCTTGACCTGTTGTGGAATTGGTATGGTATTCTATCACTGCTTGAGCTCTTGGATCTTTGCATTGATCCTCTCCTCCTCCTTGTCCCAGTGTTGGACCTATGGATCATCTTCCAGCCTTGTCCAAAGTTGCGTTACTTTATCCAGCAAGTCGACTGCTATGCTGACATATTTTTCTAGCTCCTGCAGTTGTATTGTTGCTTCCTGCTTCCTTTGCTCCTTCACTACTGGTGGAGTTGTCAGTCTAATATGTCCACGGAAAGTCTCGATCCCCTTCTGATACTGATCAATTGCCTGAGCAATTTGGTCGATCTTTTTGGCAGCTAGGAGTTCATTTCCTTGCACAGTGGTTGGAAGTTGCCCAAAAATTTCTTCCACTTTGCATTCCAGCTTGTTTCTAGGTTCCTTCTCCTCCTAAGTTTCAGATTTGGCCTGTGCACAAACTGTTTCCAGTGCTTCTCGCTTCTTTGTTACTTATTGTAGCTCGACTAAGTTTTTATGTTCTTGAGACTGCATCTCATGGTCAATGCTAACCTGTAGTTTGTACAATTTGTTCGATGCCATCCATGTCAATACCAATTGGATATGATCCAAATCCTTCAGTGGTGTCTATCCCACAATTTCATCCATTCACGACATGCTAGGATTTATGTAGATCATGGAATGTGTGTGTGGTGTCGGAATAACTCGATCGATTTCTTCTACCTCCATCCTTTCTGTGGTCTATGTGCTCGATGGCTCTATGCCTCTACTGCTACTCATGATCTGGGCTTCCCCAAATTTCTTAAGGAGTTGTCCCATTTTTGTCATTTCCTTCTACAGTTTATCCTTGTGGTGCACTGCATGATCAAAATCCTCTGCGAGGCAGTCCTGGAGCATTATAGCAATCATCTTTCCATCATCCTCCGTGATTGTGTAGGCCGGTGGTGGTCGTTGTGCCTTCGTTTTCTTGTGTGCCCCTGCTTCCTGTACTATTGGTCTCTTAGTTCCCCCTGGTTCCTGTGTGATGGGGTTCGATGTAGTTTCATGTGCTCCCTTAGCTGGTTTCCACTGTCCATTGGTCGGCTAAGTGGTTTCTGTCCTACCCTTCTAGGTCCTTGGCTTCTATGAGTTGTCCTTTGCCTGAGTTGACTTGGTTTGGCCCGTTCTTCATTTCTTGGGTATTGGGACTTGTGGGGTTGTGTTTCTGCCTGCATGGTCCCTCCTTCTGCTGTTTGTCTTGGTACTTCTCTGGGTATGGTTGGAATCCTCTATTCATCAGGCCATTCATTGATGATCATGTCGATATCACCCTCAGTGACACAGTAGCACATCCATAGCCATTGTTTATCTAGGTCCTGCCTTGGTTGTATCCACATAGCTTGTCACCTAGCCCAGAAATTGGCGATGCCCCTGTATCATGTGACATCCTCTGGTGCTATTCTCCATGCTTGATTGATGGCTTCCTATATCTCTCGTAGGTAGGCTTCGAATATGATTCCATTCTCCTTCTTATGCTTGGCTAGCGGCGTAGATTTCAGGACACGATATCTTGCTCCTCCTAGTTGTGGTGTGGTACAAAAGACGACATGTTCTGGTTCTTACCATCCCACGAAATCTATGAGAGTGATCAACCATGAGTAATGAAATTATGTACCTGCATTATGCGCATCTTTGTAGTCTACTTGGAACAAGTTTGACAAGTATGGCACCCAACTCATGAAGGTGCCTTCTGCGCACTGAGCTGCAAAAATGATGACTCCTGCTGGTACTTCACCTTTGCAGCATTTTCTTAGTAGTTTGCAGGCTAAGATCTTTGTGCCCAATTGTGTAGTGACATCGTTAATTTGTTTGACTATAATGCCTCTTCTTCCCCTATCGGTGCCATATTTCTTCTTCATCTCTTTTGCCAATGTTTTCTCCTTAGACTTATCTTCTAGAATCAGCGTGGGATCCATACCCCAGGTGGGTAGTCCTATTATCTGCATGATAAGGTCAACAGTTATGGGGATGGGTTTTTCCAGCCATACAGCCCCTCCATGCATAACTACTAACAGTTTCTTGATGCTTTCCATTGCATATTGGCCTCTGCCAAAGTGTGGTATCTTCAACAATCCTAGAATTCCTATTCTGTCCAGTCCAGTTGCCCACTTGTGTGGCTTAGTGATGGTTTCTCTGAGTTGGTTCATGACTATTTCCTGCATAAAGACCTGTGGTGCAAGCTCTAGATATTTGGTTTCATCTACTATGTCATGGTCAGAATACTTGAGTTTCAGTTGTGGGTCCACCTGTACTCCCTCTGGTATGTGAGGTAGCACAATCTCTGCAGCTGGTTTCTTTCGAGGTGAGCTTGGTATTTGAACTCGGTCCTCCTGCTGTGTTGGCTGGCTCGAAGTTATAATAGCTTCTGGTTTCTCCTTCGCCATCCATTCTGCCCAAGCTGTGGCCATTTCACCAGTCGTCTTGGCCGAAAAAAAATCTGGGATGGGTATTTGTGGAATGTCTGGTTTCACTTCTGCTTCCGGGTTTTGTGCACTTCCATTAGCTCCTGCGACTGCTTCGGCATTTTCTAGTGGTATTTCCTGGTGGGTGTAGTGTCCTCAAGGCCGAGCCCCATTGCAAATCAGGATATATGAAATGAATTGTAAACATGTTCTATAGGCTGTTGAGCCGAGTTTTGTATAAGCTGGTAGGGTTATGTGTTTGTTAGGCTAGGGAGCCTAAGTGTAGAAGGCCGGGAGCCTGCTGATGTACTTGTATGTATGCAGAATGATTAATAAAATATAAACACCGCCAGGTGCAGACTGACCACGATGAATGAGTGAAGGGGGACTGAGTGTCC
>SNQJ01S0030561.1:47309-85878 GCA_010110895.2 Picea sitchensis | reverse complement strand
GTGGAACAATAGTCGGAACTACCTCTGGTATTCTATAGATATGACCCTGCAAAGTAACAATGACACTATGGGGTCGACACTCATAAACAACACGGTGTCTCCACATATATGGTTGGCCCAAGAGAACATCACAGACATCCAGTGCGACAACATCACATAATACCTCATCCTTGAAGGGCTGGATGTTGTATGACAATCGACACTGTTGGCTGATACAGAGATCTCGTCCTTGCGGAAGCCACTCGATGTCATATGGCTGTGGGGGTGGTGTTGTCGACAATCCCAATTGTTTGACGACCTCTGCTGAGATGAGGTTTTTCTAGCTTCCGCTATCAACAATAAAATTCAGCGGGGTCCTTTTCACCCACATCTGTGAATGAAAAAGGCGCTCCCCCTCTTCAGGATCAGTTGGCTCTTCTGGCTGAATTGTTGGGGTTGTGAAAATAGCAGTGGGGTTTGCGTCAATGATCTGTCCTTTACCAGTATTTTCATAATCATATTCTGAATTAGGGTTCGACTCCTTGTCTTTGATCTCGATCACCAATGACTATTTTCAGTGACATTCATTGGTGTTGTGCTAGGGGATTTTGTGGAAATCACACCATTTTCCGGTGTCCTCCTTTGTCTTCCCATGACCCTTCTTTTCCTATGTCTTGGACTAGTTTTCGGGAGACTTTTTGTTAGGGTCATCTTTGTCATATTTTGGTTGCTGCGGATTTTCAGACCCGAATTCTAGTTTGTTCTGGTGCTTAAATTTCTTCTCAATTTAAATAGCATATCGATAAGCAACACCGAGTGATGAGATATCCAGAAAATCCATTTCAGTCTGGATGTATCTATGTAGAGCCCCACGGTATTTCAGAACCAAATGTCTCTTGGAGTCTTTGATACCTAGTTTGGTGCGCAAGGTATGGAAGGTATTGGTGAACTCCAGAACTGCTTGGCCCCTCTCTTTCCATAGTGTGGTCCATCTCATGTACTGGTCCTCATAGTTTCCAATAGGGCAATACTATTCTTTTACCACATCCACAAAAAAATCCCAAGTGGGATCGGCCCCATAAATTCTAGACTCCTCTATGGAATATTGCTCCCAGTAAGTTTTCCACCAATGTTTGACACGAGGGAGAGATTTAAGGAGTGCGAAGGTGATCTTTTCTTTGTCAAAAAAATTGTGAACAGAGAAATAACCTTCTAGCAGAGTTAACCATTTTTCTACGGCTTTTGCATCTATCTGTCCTTCAAATACAAGAATATCAAAATTAACTTGTACCTTGAAATCCGAGGTGCCTCCTAAGTGGCCACTTGATGCAGATGCACCTGATGCTATTGGTAGACGTTGAAGGATGTGGGAAAAATTCTCCATCATTTCATCCCTCTGTCGCATGAGAGCTTTCTCAAGCAACAGATTGATAGGATCGTCTGCTCTGTCATTTTTATTTTCTTCTACCATTGAGGGTTTCTTGGGTGTGAGAGAGTGATTTTATTCAAGAGAGACAAGCTTGAGACCCAACTTTCTATACTCAGACCTCGTCAGGGACATGCACTAAAAAATTGATCAAGAGCATCCTGCTCTGATACCACTGATCCGGATTATTTTCGACACGAAATGAGAGTGGAGATATAGTAAAGAAATGCACAAAGATATTGTAGATATTCAATAATATAATAGAAATGTATCAGAGATGAAACCATAAACATAGATATACAGTAATACACGATTTCTATTAATCAAATAAATGTATAGAGACTATAAAAATACAGAGTGAAAGACTCGCTAGAATGGTGGCAGCTTATCTCTGAGAAGATATGTGAAGTTTACTCTCATTCGCAAGAAGATGTTTACAATGAGGCTTTGAAGGCCTTTTTACAATAAGCAGGAATTCCAAAAAACCTAGACATCCAAAATCCTAACCCTAGGAGATGAAGCGTCAAAATTCATGTGGGCCCCGTTTGGGTAAGTGAGTACATCAACTTCCCAGGGTCGTAACTTTTGCATAAGATCTCCGTTTTAGCCGTGTGATAGCTCGTTGGAAAAGTATCATCGAGGAGATTCATTTTGGGGGATCAATTATGAATTTGACTATAATTGAGAACCTTGATCTCGTAAAACCTTCATTTGGACCCTCAAAATGGCCCCAAAAGTTAAAACCTGATAAAAATAGTAAATTGCCAAAATTGCCAGAAAATTGTTTTGAGCCATTTGGAAAAGGTGGGTGGCTACCAATATCGACCTAGATTAGTGTGTCAACACAACAAGGGAGAAACATTAAAATCTCTGGCCACACTACAACCGATTCCGATTCCACTTGCTATTTGGAAGGATATTTCTATGGATTTTATTACCGGCTTACCTAAATCGGGAAATAAATCAGTCATCATGGTGGTGGTGGATCACCTTTCCAAGTATGCTCATTTTTGCGCTCTTGAACACCTATTTACAACATCCATGGTGGCTCAAATTTTCATGGATCAGGTATTCAAACTTCATGGCATGTCGCACTCTATTGTTTCTGATCGTGAGCCAACTTTCACAAGCAATTTTTGGCAAGAACTATTCAAGCTACAAGGCACCCAATTGCATCTCAGCACAACTTAGCATCCCCATACTGATGGTCAAACAAAAATTGTCAACAAGTGTTTGGAAACATATTTGAGGTGTTTTTCCTCAGAAAAGCAAAATCAGTGGTCTCAATGGTTACCCCTAGCTGAATGGTGGTACAACACTTCATACCATACAACTATAGGAATGACTCCTTTTGAAGTGGTATATGGACATAATCCACCCTCAGTTCTCTCATACTTAACAGGTGCCTCGAAGGTCTAGGCGGTTGACCAAACACTTAAAGTTTGAGAGGCTATTCTCCATACCCTCAAAGAGAATTTGGTCATGGCACACAATCGCATGAAGCAACAAGCAGATCAAGGTCGCTCTAAACGTCAATTTGCAGAAGGGGATCAATTGTTTCTTCAACTGCAACCTTATGAGAAAAATTCCCTCAAGGTCGAGCATTGTCAGAAGCTAGCGCCCAAATTTTATGGTCCTTATACAATTCTCAAGCATGTGGGACAAGTATCCTATCAGTTAGCTTTGCCCAGTCATTCAAAGCTACATCCTATTTTTCATGTTTCATGCTTAAAGAAGGTGATTGGAGATATGTGCCAAATTCAAACCAACCTTCCAGAGTTAGCTAAAGAAGGATCCATTTGGCTACATCCACAAGCATTTTTGGACCTGTGTGAGCATTGCCTATGTTAGAGAACCATCAAGGAAGTGCTAGTCCAGTGGAAAGATACAACTCCAGCAGATGCCACTTGGGAACCAACTACCATTCTGCAACAATTTCCACATCTCAAGCCTTGAGGACAAGGCTTTTTTTAAGGGGGCGGACATGTTAGGGTCCTAACCCACAAATAGGTAGAGCAATATATTCAGATGTAATAAAGGTCAATATTAATAAGGCCTCTCAATAAAATAGAATAAGGTAGATGTAAGAATACCTAATAGAATATTTCGCTTCTGGAAGGATCTTCCTCTAGATGCGTCTTTTGATAGACATATTTAGTATAAATAGGAGTCAAGGGTATGAGAAACCTAGCTTGGATATTATTGTAATAGAGCTCTACTCGATTGGAGTTTTCCCCCTTGAAGAGGCCCATGAACATTGCTTTCAAAATCAAAGTGCCATTTCTGTTGTTATTCTTATATCATTTCAGTGCTATTGTGGTGACTATTCTGGTTATATTGTTGTTATTCTACCATTTCTAGCATTTTATTTCTGTTCTGCATATTTTTTATATCTATTATATTACAGGTTGTGTCGATTTGTACTACGACTGAGCATTATTGTAAGGTTGCGGTGTAGTATTATATTGTTGGTGTGCAGTGTTGTATGGGGTTGGCGCTGGATTGAACTGTGGCGTTGCTTGCCCAGTCATCATTTTTGTCTGTACCCTGTATGCATCTGATGTTCTTTCCTGCATCAACTCCATAGTTTTACAATCTTTTTCATCATGGTCGTCTGACTTGCAAAAGGTGCAATATGAGTTCGTTGGGACTGCTTGGTATTTCTGCATCATCATGCAATGATAAGGGTTGTGACCTAGTTTCTTACATATTTTGCACCATAATCCTCCCTGTGGTAGCGGGTTTGGCATCCCTGTCACCATATACTATGCGAATGTTGGGAATTCATTCTTATGGTGTCCTTTTGTCTTGCAGGTAGTGCACCAAATGACTTCTTGTTTTTCCTTGTTCTTATTTCGGTTTAGCTGAAATGTTAAGTTCTTCATATCCTCCTTCAGTTCTTCGATAGACGGGTTCATCTACTGGTACTGATTCTCTTCCAATTGCAAGGCTGTGTACAGAGCCTCTGCCTGCATCTGAAACTTCTATTGTCATAATGGGTACTTCAAGTGTGGGAGTAGTGAGTTGACAAAGAGGTGTCGATGTTGCATATCATTCATCAAGTATTTTAACTTCCCTTTTAATCACTTGAATTTTTTATCAGTCTACCATATTTATTCTCTTGGTTTCTATCTTATTTCAATCATCTCGTTCATGTACTGATCCTCTGAGCTCGGCCTTTGGAACTCATTTATCAATATTTTCTTAATGTTGTCCAATGTTCTTGTCATACCGGGAACACTGTTCGTGTCTAGACTCATGTAATAGTCTAGTGCGCGGGTCCTTAGTGTGATCGCTAGTTGCACGAGTTTGGTGTTATCATCAGTTATCTGCTTTGCTTCCTAGATCTTTGCGCAAATGAACAAATTATTCTTAGGGTCTTCTACTGCTTCTCCTCGAAACTCTGGTAATCTAATAGTAGGATCATGTCCTGCCATTCCAAATACCGAACTATTCCCTGCTCCACGCGGTGTAGATACTTTACTAAGGTTGCTTGAACTGGCTCCTCTAGTTGTTGCTCCTTGTGTAGATGTACTTCCTGCTGCCAAAATTCCTCCGAACTTTGGTTGTCTAAATGATGGTTTTCTCACATGGGTTTATGGGTTCCACACTGACATTAATATGAAAGGGATGGCTGCCTTCTCCTCCTGTTCTTGGGCCTCTTGTTTTCCTCTCATATGTGGCATGCAGGATTTCCTCAATATGCTCCACAACCCAAAGATCCTCTACCTCTTCCTCATCGCTGGCCAAGCCCTCCCTCTCAGCTATGACTCTCTTCTTGGTATTCACCTTATATTGATAGGGTGCTCTGCTATGCGTTGTTCCTGATGACGTCAAGATCCACTTAAGCTGGTCGTCATTCATAAATATTGGGTCCAAGGGTTCCTTCTCCTTCTTCTCTTTATCCTTCCCTCCTTCCATTCCTCCTCTCTCTATCAGTGCTTCCCCCCTTCCCGCATGCGCACAGGGAAGTCTAGCTATCTGATTCCATTGTCATTACACCTTTTTTTATATAGCAGTATCTTGATAGAAGTATACATTGATTGAATGTACCTTCCTCTAGGTCCTCGTAGGAACTCTTTATCGGCTATGCTATATGACTTTGCTATGTCTACCGCAAATTCTATGATAAAGCCTGCCACAATACTGTCAAGCCAAAATTCAACTGCGTGGGTGAATTTGTTGTTCACCAGATGGATCTATACTGGAGACCAATATAGCTTTCGAATCCAGTTCATCATGTGGTTATCCGTTAACCTTAAGATCCACTCCTGTAGTAGATGCAGAAAATCATAGAAAACGATTTCGTGTAAATTTGTAAATACGTATGTATCCAGGTATCTACGTGGTGTGATTCTAGGGTTTCCATTGTCTTTCTATGCAAAGTCTAGCTCTTCAGTTCTCAACCAACCCTCGATTTCTTCTCTCGTGGGGTTCCAAGGTCTCCACATTCCCTTCTAACGACTCATTTATCTTCAACGGTTCTTGTCCACTCTATCTCATCTACTCAGTCCTCTCTTGTTTCTCTTAACATGGAAATAGAACCATTTGTTGGTTATCGATTCCCTTCTCGGGTTATCTGAGTTATTGACCCAGGCTTCATGTCATTCGAGGTTCCACAAAGCCTCTAAAACTATCAGCCCTCCTGGTAAACTAGAGGGCAACGCAACACCCAGAAGGGACTGCATAGTCTCACCCGAGATAACTATAAATGGGTGACTATAAGACTCATGTGTTTATAATCTAGGACAGAGTAGGGGATAAAGGGTTTCTTGATTAGGGCCTTGTACCATGAGTTTTTACTTTAATCTACTTATTCCTTGAGATCGCATACATATATCTCACAGTTTAAGTCCATCAAAATATAAACAGATTCATAACAATGGATTAACTCATTCATCAAACTTAACCATTAATTGCTAAAAGAAAGTAAAGACATGCAAACATTCAACGCATTACGGGAGTATTACCATGGTTCACCCCCTCGTGGGCTATGTCCACAAATATTTGTCTCTTGGCTCTTTTATTATGGTATTTATGCAACTTCGTCGTCATGTGCTTACAATTCCCCACAAAACTGGGTAAGATCTATGTGAGGCGAACTAGATCGCACCAAGCTCCATAGCCGGTGGTCTAATCCTCAGATCTACCTTCCTTCGTTTCTTCCTTTATCAATAGCTTACAAAATCGGTTCATACAGCTACAACCATAACATATCGCCTACGATCATAATCAAAAGAACAACAATAACCATACTAAATCTCCCCCTATATGATACTTTCGTATCTATATTTATACATTTTGGGCTCTTCATCCATTTACAGAATATTACGAAAACCCTAAACCTTCTTATGCTAGGTATTTCTCCCATGCACGTATTGTTCTTCCTCCAGTTGTCTCTTTCCTTTGTGCATGATTTCTTACATTCGCACGTGCTGATCTTTTGCCAGTTGTTACTTCATTTTTCTACACGATTTCTTTCCCACGATCGTTCTTATTTCTACTTCGGCTCGGTGCAACACCAACCTTCTGACAGACATCAAATTTCTGGAAATATTCTTTGGCATATTTATGAAATGTTGGCCACCATAAAATTTCACACAATACCTTCTGCGTGGTATCTTTTCTTGCATCGTGTCCTCCAACTATACTTCATGAGCTTCTGCTAAAACCATGGGTCGTTCATGTTCCAATACACAAGTTCTCAAGATGTTGTACATGCCCATCTTGCATAATTGACCTACAATGAGTTGATAGTCGACAGCTCTGACTACCATATTTTTATTCTGCACAGTACTTAACTCCTTTGGTGCAACTCCTATACTCAACAATTCAATGATATCAATGAAGTACTCATCAACTACCTATACTGAAAATAACTGTGCATTAGGGAAGTTGTCTTCCAAGTTATTAGGTTATTCTCCATTGGTTACCCTTGACAAGTGATCATGGTTTGCATTTAACTTCCCTGGTTTAACTATTACCTTAAAATCAAATTCCTGGAATAATAACAAACATCTACAGATCCTCCCCCCCAACACTGGCTTGTTGACTAGATATTTGAGGGAAAAATGATCCGTGAACATTTTAAAATGATTTCCCAATAAGTAATGTCTTAATTTATGAAGTGCATATACCATGGCTAGGCCTTCGTTTTTTGTGGTGTTGTAATTCTTCTCGTATTCTGATAAATTCCTTCTTTCAAAGGATATAAGATTATCTAAATCCCCTGCTCCTAGATGCACCATAATTTCTCCAAGTGTTATTGTTGATGCATCTACATGCACATGAAATGTATTTTTCCAATATGGAAACATTAATATAGGTGTTGTGACCATATTCTTCTTTAAAGTATCCAATCCTTGTTGAAAATCCTCATTCCACTGAAATATAGTTTCCTTCTTCAACAACTTTTCCATTGGTGCAATAATCTACACATACCCCTTGATAAACTACATGTAGTACCCTGGATGTCCAAGTGTGGCTCTTAACTGGAACACCGACTTTGGTAGTGGAAAGTTCACAATTACAACAATCTTAGCAGGGTCAACCAATAAACCCTGTCTGCACACTATATGTCCCGACAATATTCCAAAACGTGTGCCAAAAATGCATTTCTTGATGTTTAGTGAGATCTGACATTGCCTGCATCTTTCCAACATCAGTCTTAAAACTTCTACATGATCTTCCAAAAGACTAAAAACAATCCATTCATCCAAATATACTTCTAATAGATTATGTATGCAATCTTTAAAAGAAGCTATGACCACCCTTGAAAATATGGCTGGTGAATTCTTCAATCCAAAGGGAATAAGTATATATTGGTAGTATTCTCATTTTGTAGAAAACATAGTATTACACCTATCCTCTGGAGCTATTTTGACCTGATGGTAACCTGATAATCCATATGTGAATGAATATGTTTCCTAGCCTCCCACATTCTCTAAGACCTCATTTGTAAAAGGGGTAGGGAAATGATCATGTAAGAAATCATCATTTAATTTCCTCAAATATACACAAATCTTGATCCCCCCTTGATTCTTTTCCTGGACTACCATGGGACTGATCCATTCAGATTCCTCCATTGGTTCTATGATACCAACTTCCAACATTTGGTCAATTTTTTCTTTCACTTTATGCTTATATACTGGATTCAGCATGTAAGGTCTCTATCTAATAGGTCTAGCATCTGGTTTTAGGGGTATCTTCATCTCACCTAGCTCACCTGCTATTCCCTTCATCTCCGTGAAGGTTGCTAGAAACAAGTCATTGCATTCACGTAGTAACTCTGTTATCCTCTCTAATGTCTTCTCATCCTAGTAGTATCTAATGCTTGCCATTTTAGGATTTTCTTCTGTCCCAATGTTGAATTTCTTGAACTTGATTAGTGCATCAAATGCCTTTGATTCCAGAGATGGAAATTCCACCGCTCTCTCTCTCCTTCAATCTCAGTGATATGAATGTTGCACGAATCATCTTCATATGGTGCTTCCTCTATGACATGATAACATGAGAGTAAATATCTATTTGTATGTCTGTTCTGTTGCTAATATTTAGTGATAATATCCACCTCAGGTTCCTCAAAGAATATCATTCCCTGTATCATCTTCAGAGATGAATCAATGTTGGGGTTCTCATGCTCAAATGAGAAGGTTACCACAAAATTATTCAGTAATACTGTCCATTCGATAGTGCCTCTGTGCATCTCCTGGTCTATGTACCAGTTCCCTGGGATCCCTCCCAATGTATGAATGAAGTGATGAGGCCATTCCTATGGTGGTGTCATCCTCCATTGTGTTCTGCATTTCTCTAAGTGATGAGTTGGCCTTCCTCGCCCATCATACTTCTACATTGCATTTCTTCCCTATTCTGCGCCAAATCTAATGCGCAATAGTTGTTTACAATGATACTAGTCCTAAATTGTTTCTTTGTGCGCACCCCACCATATTGCAGATGTTGCCTTGAGTGCAATATCCAGGGCTAACATTCTAAGATTTTCCAAAAATTTCTCCTCATAGTTGGTTAATAATTCTTCTAAGTCGTTCAACCCATGAAAATTGGGAAGTTCCCTTATCTCTGTACCAACCCACCTTACTGCACAGTCTATTCTTGCGCACCTCCTTGTTGAAACTTCATGTAGTCTTTGTTGCTAGTTCTCCAGACCCATGTTTGAGTCTGAAGCACATGATGTAATGCTTCTCTATATGAGTACCCCATCTGTAGTTGGGTTGACATAATATTCTTCTCATGCAGTGGTTCTGTATAACTTATTTATTTCTTCCAAGTCCAAACATGTTGCCTCTACAAACTTGTCTCCTTCTAAAGGATGCAATGGTGAAATCACTTTGTACTCACCTGATTCAAAATTCATTTTCCTTGTCTTTAGGATGATTACAACCTAGTTATGAAATTCCCAATCCAATCCAAGTAATGTTGGGTAGGGTGCTGTGCCATCTACTATCTCTATCACTTTTAAATCTGCCACAGTGAGCACTCCATCCATGTCTATTGTTGCACCTTTAAGTCTTCCAATTGGTAACACTCTGTGTTGATTTTCTAGTTTCAATTGGACAAGTGAATAGCCTAATGTAGGTTCCCCCATACATTACCATGTCTTCTTAGGAAATATGTTTACTTCATAGACTAAATCAAGTATGATATATCCTATATTGAAATCCCCAATGTTGGCATTCAGCCTGAATTCCCTACTTGTTCTTCTTCTTGTATGGAGGTGATTGACTATTTTCTTCTCTAACTTCCCTTCTACTTTTGTGTTGCATATTTCTAGCAATTTCTGCAAGATCTTAATGGATGGTGGATCATTCAATAACTTACCAGAGGATTGTAGAAAAGTTTTTATATTACTTACTTTCTCTAAAGGTTGTCCTTTACTGGTGTGATCCATTGAAGATGGCATCTAGTACATTTGTGGATCCTGAGTTCACTGCGCAATTGATGTAGATGCAATGTTCTCTTTGATAATATCTTGTCTGGCCTCCTTAAATATTTCCTTTTCTTTCTGTACATCAAAATGATTATGTGGCTCAGTGTTCTTTTTTACCCACTGGAGTTGAGCTGGATCCTATTTTGCTGCATCAGCTCTTATCTTGGCTCCTCCTCAAGTGAGGATGTTGATGTTTTTCCCATCATCCATGGCTTCTACCAAAATCCACTAGATGTTTTGATTGTTCTGGTTCCTTTTTTCCTATATTTTTCCCAAGACTTTTGGGTAGTCTTTTGTTTCATGGTCTGTTGTGTGACAATACATGCATGTAACAGGTGGAAGTGGACAATCCCTTTCATAATGTCCTGGTTGTTGGAATTTATCGCATACTAGTGGCCCCTTGCCTCATCCAAATCATCCTTAGCCTCAACCTCCACCTCTGAATCCATCTCTATCTCCTCGCAGTGCATTTTACTAGGGTACCTAGTTATACTACGCGAGATTATATTGTGGTTGTGCATTGTTGTATTGTGGTTGCACGAGGTTAAATTATGGTGGTACATTATTGAATTGCGGTGCATATTTCCCTATCATCATCTCTTATTTCACCCTGTAAGTGTCTGAAGTTCTTTCTCTCATCAAATCCATCGTTCTACAGTCCTTATCATCATGTCCCATTGATTTGCAAAAATTGCAATACAATTTTTTTGGCACCGTCTTATACTTCTGCATCATTGGACAATGATATGGATCATGCCCATGTATCTTATAGATCTCACACCATGGTCCTCTTTTTGGCAAGGGGTTTGGCACCCCTGCTGCCAAGCACTGCGCAAAAGTTGGACATTCATTCTTATGATGTATTTATGTCCTGCATAACGTACACCAAACAACTCCTCTCTTCTCTTTCCCCTTATTCTGAATTAATTGAAATGTCATATTCTTCATATCTTCCTTCAACTCCTCTATTGCTGGATCTGTTTATTGCCACTAATTTTCTTCCAGCTATAGGGATGCTTGTAGGGCCTCTTCTTGAGTTTGGAACTTCCGTTGTCTCAAAGGATACTTCAAGTGTGGTAGCACTGAGTTCACAAACAATTTCCTATGTTGCATATCAGTAATAGAATATGTCAACTTACCTTTCATACATTTCAACCTTTGACCAGTTTCCCAGATAGATTGACCTGGTTTCTAGCCGATTTCAATCATTTCATTCATATACTAGTCTTTTGAGTTTGGATTCTGAAATTCGTTTACCAATAGCTTCTTCACTTTTGCGACAGTCTTGGGTGCTCCTTGTGGACTGTTTACATCAAGGCTCATGTACCAATCCATCGCATGGTCTCTGATTGTATGGATAACTACACAAATTTTGCATCCTCATCTGTGATATGATTTTCTTCCCATATCTTTTCACAAATAAATAAATGATTTTTAGGGTCCTCATATTCCTTGCTCTGAAACTATGGTAATCTAATGCTGGAATCTAGTCCTGCCATTTTAAACTGTTTCGAACTAATGCCTCCACGTGGTGTAGATAATTGACTTTTACTTCTTGAACTTTCTCCCCTAGTTGGTTTTCCTTGATTAGACCCCTAACCTATTTCTCCTCGTCCATTAAAATTCAGTTGTCTAAACACTGGTGTTATTTCTAGTGTATTAGTCACACATGGGTTGTTAGGTTCCACACTAGCTATGATTTGGATTGGAGTTCTTCCTTCTCTTCCTGACCCTGGACCTCTTGTTTTCCTTTAATATCTTGTTCACAGGATTTCCTCAATTTTCTCCACAACCTCTACCTCTTCTTCATCGCTCACCAAGCCTTTTCTCTTAGCTATGGCCCTCTTTTTGTTATTCATCTTATATTGGTAAAGTCTATCGTTGCACGTCTTTCAAAATTTTTCCATTATTTTCTTTATCTAGTCTTATTCCTTCATGATTGGGTCCATGGCCTCCTTCTTCTTCCCTTTATCCATCTCCCTGTCCATATATCAAACTCCTATCAATGCTTCCCCTCTTCTCGCATGCGTGCATGGAATTTTAGTTGTTTGATTGCATGGTCATCACACCTTTGTCATACAATAAAATCTTGATTGAATTATAAAGTGATATGATGTACTTGCCTATGGGTCCCTTTAGAAATTCTTTCTCTACAATAGTGTAGGACTTCACAGTATCAACTGCAAACTCAGTGATAAACCCTGCAATAATATTGTCTAACCAAAAATATACTACGCGCGTAAATTTATTATTGACGCACTGTAGCTGTGCGATATCCATATGATGCTAGTATAGCTATCTGATTCGATTAATAGGATGGTTTTCCTTCAACCTCAATAACCACTATTGCAACAAATGCAGGAAATCACAGAAAAATACCTCATACAAATTGCTAAACATAGATTTGTTGAGATATTTGTGAGGTGTAAACTTAGGGTTTTTATTGTCCTTCTGTGCAAACTTGAGTTCCTTTTTCCTCAACCATATTTCAATATCCTCCTTCATTGGATTCCATGGACTAAACATTCACTTCCATTCTTTCATCCTCCATGATTTTCTTCACCAGATCCGTTCCACTCAATCTTGTGCAGTTCCAGTTAGAAACAGAGCCATTTGTTGGAAACTTGGGCTGACCGAGGTTCTATTCTCAATAGGTTTCCAAAAAAACCCTCAAAACTATCGGCCCTCTTGGTAAACCAGAAGGAAACACTGCACACAGAGGGCACAATGCAATCTCACCTGAGATAACTTTATGTGGGACTGGAATACTCAGGTGTTTGCAGTATAGGAAGGAGTGGGGGATGTGTTTTGATTATTTTTCTTATGCATCAACATCATTATTCATTCATCTACTTCTAGGATTCATTCATCATTAAACTATGCATGCATGTTGTTAAACTCAGATTTAAGCATTCATTCTCTAACTGATACATCACATAACATTCAAACAATCATTCAGACACATGAACACAATGGACTTACCATGGTTCACCCCCACTTAGGGATACATTCAGAAATATATGTCTCTTCTTCTATTTTATTCATTCTTCTGCAAAATACATATTGCGCGCATTACATCTTCAAGATTACAATCAAAAGGAGGGTGAATACCCTCAGTGAGGTGGACTATATCACACCAAGCTCCACATTCTGTGACCTAACAATCAAAACCTAGATTATTTGTATCAACAACAATAACAACCATAAAAACCAATAACCAACCTCTCCTAGACCTTCTAGGCCTTTATTTATACTATTCTACTAGCTTATATCCATTACATTCATGTCCCAAAACCCTAACCCTATCATGGCTAGGTTTGACTGCATGCGCGACATGTTTCTTTTCCTCCTTCTACATGTTGATTTTCCACCACCTATGGCATGTGCTCCAAAAATAGCTCTTTCTCTCCAAAAATAGGCATGCACCCAAAATATACTTTTCTACCAAAATAGGCCTACACCAACATTATGTTGTGGGCATTGTCATCACTCAACACTGCCACCCCCTGGCCTATCATAGTGAAACACTATCATATGTCATTCGTAAGTACCCTACTTATGACAAATAAATATACTCCATTGTGCAATCCTGTCGTTACTGGAGGCATTGCATTCTCAGGAAGGAGACAATCATCCACACTAAACATAATATGTTGTAGTTCATGCAAACACAAGGTAAATTGCAGAATGAGTGCCATCAAAAGTGGTACACATATTTGCAGCAGTTCCACCTCAACATCAAGTATAAAAAAGGAAGTACCAATCGAGTCACTGATTGCCTCAATCAAAATCCTGTCGCGATACTCACCACAGTTCTATATTCTTGGGGCCATGAGACCTTCGGATGGCCCCACCTCTGTGAGACAAATTCTGACTTCACCAATGTTGGATTACTGAGAGGGGGGTGAATTAGTAATATATATTTTTAATCCTTTTAACCATAGTATGCAAGTGTTATTTTATCTTTAAGATCAATATATAATTATCATCCAATAAGTGAAAAGTAAATAAACCATGAACAATGAACAATCATACACATACACAATACACCCGTATTTTTACGTGGAAACCCAATGCGGCAGAAAACCACAGAATGATTTTTCTTATATGTATTTAAGAATTACATTCATTGGAAGCACCAACTTCCTTTGTTCTCTAGCTACAACTCGAAGGAGGCTCTGACCCCTTATATTTTCAGGCTACAACCTGAGGGAAGATACAAATCCCCAATTCTATGGCTACAACTAGAAGGAGGCTACAACCCCCTATGTTCTTCAGCTACAACCAGAAGGTGGCTACAACCATGTATCCTTGCCCCATCCTACCACCCTGAAATATATGTGTCAAATGAAGAAACCCTGACCACCCTGTCATTGTGATATATACCACTGTAAACCTGTACCAAATTGTACCATTGACCTATAGCCAACCTGTATCACTGCCGTATAATAAACTTTTACTTTTACTTAGTCTATACCAACCAAAAACCAACATATACACAACCTATCTATTCTGCAACGCACATATGTACACGCCCTATCTATACTGCAACCTGTGTATGTACGTAACCTATCTGTACTGCAGCTTGCGTATGCCTTATGAAGACTAGGGTTTTCCCTTCTCCTGAAAATATATGACCCTCTTTAGTGTGTGTCAAATCAACCTGCAACATGTCACTGTGTCTATAATGTAGTTGTTCCCTATGCATACATCCTCATATGTATTCTTTAATCAAATGCATCTATATCTCTCTAGTAATGTGCCATACAAGTGTGTATAATCATGAACAAGTGTAATAACCCTCACATGAACTAGAAATCAAACCATTTATGATATACAAACTCTCAATACATCAACCACTTCACAAATACAAGCTCTCAACCATGTACCACAAAAACCCTTAACCATATGCCAAGAAATACAAGATGTTCCTCAACACTAACAAGATGTGTCAATGATAAATATTGATTATATCGGCACTATATTTTTGTATATCTGAATTATACAGAAATTCCCATGCAGACACTAATCTCTCTAGATAAAATCCACAAACCCCCATGACCATTTCTCATGTAAACAACAAAACTCAACTACTCATAGAAATAGGACATACCTTTTGAACCAGTAGATGGATCTGATGTACATGATCACTGTAGACGTTCCTGGGAGCTTGCTTTTATAATCTAGAGACCTGGCATCTTAATATTCTCAAGTTATTTGGTCTTTACCCTTATGTGCGTGCCCTGTTATACTACTATCCCATGTACATACGAGCCCTACTCCACTGCAACCCACGTACACCTCAAAAACTAGGGTTTTTCAGTATTTTCTATAATTCCAAAACTTTCACTGTCAACCTGTAACATACCCAACCAGCCACAAGCCAGGGTATGCTACCTGCAAGCCCACCCTTGGACTTCTTTCTCATACCTATACTTGCTTTATTTATTAAATATGCATAAGATAAGAGAATTAATGACATGCACAACAATATCCAACAAACATGCATGTTCTAAAGATTTGATTAATGATAATTAAATATACAGCGGAAAAAAATTCATACACAGATAATAATATCACAACATAGAGCACTTATCTTTATGAAAGATGAAACCAACTGGATACAAACCAAGGACGTTCCACCCAACTGTAGAGACTACTACTCTAAATCTCAACAGTAGGGCCACCCCCGAGCCAGGGCTATGAATCCACAAGTACGGTTCCAGAGTGAACTTGGCTTCCCAAACTGGTCAGCTCTCAAGATCTCATAGGCTTCCCAACACTCACAACAATCCAAGTACCCAACTCTCTTCTACCCATATTGTACCACCCAAGAGAATGGACCTCCACCTTTATCTGCCACGCAGTCCCTCAAGCAATCCTTCTCCTTATTCGGGCCTCCAACGTAACTGGTCCAAAATATCAATGTTGGAACTCTCCGGACTTGTAGCTGTGAGCCATGTTATACAAAGACCACTGCATCTTAGCCATGTTGGCCTCAAGGTACGACTGGATCCCTCCAGTGGCCACTACAACTAACTATCTGATGGCTAATTCTTTCGCAGTTCAACCCCCCTTCTCGATACCAATACGCAGGTGAGGATGGATGGAGGAGGTAGGTAAGTGCATGGGAGTGCGTGAGGGTAATAATGAGGTAACATAAAGGTGATTGTAATATCCCTCATCTGAACATAATTGTAAATGTAATGCAAGTGTAGTTAAGCTTGTGAGTTTTTTTGACATCAATTTGTAATGCACCTTTCATGGCATAGTGCGCGCATGTACTGGAAGAGGCACAGGAGAATTACAATCAGCAAGATGAGAGCATAGGGATGGATGTCCATTTGGGCATCGAAGGAACAAACTCCAATGGACATGGAGATTAAAGGAATGAAAACATGAATATGGTAGAGACCATTAAAAATTTGCAGAAGGATGTCGAAAGCCATAAATATGATAATGAAAGGCTTATGAAAGCCAAGGAGCAGCATGATGACTTCAACATGAAGTTATTAGAGGGCTTGAACAAAATAGAAAGGAAATTGGATAAGGAGAGTGGCTCGAGCAAATCGGGAAGTCACAAGTTTCATGATGAGAAAAGAAGAGCAAGAAGTGTTAGAAGACATCACCATCACTCCCCTAAGCATTCCAATAAGAAAAGGGGCAACATCTCAAGTCCATCCCCTGTTAGAAGGCATAAGAAGTCTGGGGTGGATGAGCTATGAGGAGAAATGAAAAAAATAAAACCTCTTACATTTGATGGTGAGCACAAGAAGGATGAAGATGCAGAAACATGGTTGCTGGGCATGAGTAAGTATTTTCAGTTGCACAACTATTCTTCTCATGCAGAGGGTAGAATTTCCATCTATCAACTCAAGGGAAAGGCATCCATGTGGTAGGAGTATCTTGTGTAGGTTCAACACATTAAAGAGAAAAGTGTTACTTGGAGGGAATTCAAGAAGTATTTTGAGAAGAAATACTTGACTAAGAGATATTATGACAAGAAAATGAAAGAGTTATTTGAACTCAAGCTTGGAAGTATGACCATATATGAATATGATAGAAGGTTTCTAAAACTGTTGAAGTATGTCTCTTTCATCAAGGATGAGACAGTCAAAATTCAAAGGTATTTGAGTGGATTTCCATCGTTCATCAATGAAAAAATACAGTATGATGATCCCAAGACATTGGAAGAGACCATAAGGTGAGCTAAATGCCTATATGATCAACAGAAAGCAAGGCCAACTTTCCAAAAGGATTGGGAAGACAAAAAGAAATTAAATATGGATTAGAGAAAGAAGGGAAATAAGCCACCATTCTTCAGAAATAATCCACAAGGACAACAAACTCCTAGAGAACCTAGAACAATTGACACAAGGGGTCAAAGGCCAAAGAAAACACCTATTCAATGTTGGGGTTGTAAAGGATATCATGTGTTGAGAGATTGTCCTCACAGAGGTGAAAAAGGAAGAATTGTTCAAAACATACAACAAGCTGAAATAGTGGGGGACATGGGCAGAAGGTTCGAGCTAAGAATAGACCACATTGGTCTCAAATATTTATTTGATTAGCCAAATCTAAATGTTAGGCAAAACAGATGGTTAGAATTTCTAAGCGAATATGACTTTGATATAAATCATATCAAGGGGAAAGAGAATAAAGTGGTTGACGCACTCAGTAGGAGGGTGCATGACCTACATGCTACAACTATTAGCATGTATCAGATTGATATTAAAAGCAAGATTATGGAGGATGAAAATGCAGACCTGCAGTACATAGAATTGGTAGCAAAACTACAACAAGTTAAGATGCCACAAAAGATGGGTATGTATAATTTGGGAGTAGATGGAATATTGCTGCACAAGAACAAAATTTTTGTACCAAATGTCCAGGACTTGAAATGTATGATTTTGCATGAGATGCATAATGTCCCTTATTGAGGGCACCCTAGATATCAGAAAACTATGGAAATGGTCAAAAGCCAATATTATTGGCCAGGCATGAAGAAAGAGGTTGTTGAATACATCGCTATATGTATGGAATGCTAGAAGGTTAAAGTTGAGCATAGGCACCCAACAGGGTTGCTGCAACCTTTTCCCATTCCTGAATGGAAGTGAGGAGTGGTGACAATGGATTTTATTATAGGATTGCCAAGAACAAGAAAGATGCATGATTCGATCATGGTGGTAGTGGACAAGCTTACAAAAGCTGCCCATTTTATTCCACTGAAAACTAATCACAAGGCAGTAGATGTTGCTGACATTTTCATGAAGGAAGTGGAACTATTGCATGGAATTCCTAAAACAATTATGTCCAACAGAGACCCAAAATTCACCTCGAATTTATGGAAAGGATTTTTCAAAGGATTCAGAATGAATCTAAACTTTAGTACAACTTATCATCCTGAGTCTGATGGATAGACAGAGAGGGTGGACAGAGTGATAGAATACATACTGAGAATATATGTGATGGACAAACCATCGAAACGGTAAGACTACCTGCACTTGGTAGAATTTGCTTACAACAATGGGTATCAGGCATCGTTGAAAATGAGCCCATTTGAATCACTTTATGATAGAAAGTGCAATACTCCAGTGAGTTGGGATAATCCAGCTGATAGGACAGTAGTTGGGCCAGAGTTGCTCAAGGAGATGGAGGACCAAATGTTAAAAATTAAGCAGAATTTGAAAGTTGCCCAAGATGGGAAGAAAAGTTATGCCGATAAGGACATAACCCACAGAGTGTTCAAAGTGGGTGATCATGTTTTCTTGAAAGTGAAAGCTAACAGGAGTTCCCTAAAGCTGGAAAGTTGCGCCAAGTTGGCAACCAAATTTTGTGGGCCATTTGAAATCCTAGAGAGGATTGGTCCAGTTGCTTATACGATTGCATTGCCTGCATCTATGTCTCTTCATAATGTATTACATGTATCATTGCTAAAGAAATATATACCTGATGCTAATCATGTTATTGATTGGAATTTGATTCAGGTGGAGCAAGAAGGCACTTTCCAAATGCATCTAGTGCGCATTCTGGACCGAAAAATCAAACAGCTCTGGAATCGATCCATAGGGATTGTAAAGGTCCAATGGACCTGGTACAGTCCTGAGGACACCACTTGGGAGCATGAGAATGCAATGCGGGCAAAATACCTGCATAGTTTTGAGAAATTTTGAGAATTTTGTTGTATATGGGTACATGATGCACTGAGGACAATGTATAAATAAGGAGAGGGGATTGTAATATCCCTCAGCCGAACCCAATTGTAAATGTAATGCAAGTGTACTTAAGATGGTGAGTTGTTTTGACATAATTTTGTAATGCACCTTTCATGTACTACGTAGTAAAATTATGTAGTGTGCACATGCCCAGATACCATGCGTAGTCACTAAAGTGCGTGCAATATTGAGGTTAGCGAATATCGCCTGCAGTAACTAAAGTGCACGCAATATTGAGGTCAGTGAAATACCACACACAGTAACTAAAGTGCATGCAATATTGAGGTCAATGAGCCTTTGTGTATACGATATGTGTTATAGGTTGGTGAGCCAGTTATTTAAGCTAGGATGGTTATGTTTTGGAATTAGGCCAGAGCACCTAGATGTTAAAGGCCAGTGCGCCTATTTTGTATATGTCTCATGATTAATATAAAATACATCATTGCACACAGACCGACCACTATAAAAGAGAAGGGGGACTAAACTCCACCAGTTAGGGAAAGGGAGGGCCAAAAGTTAAGAGAAAGGGTTAAGCTAGAGAGCTTAAGCCAAAAAGGAATATTATATTAATATTTCTTTAAAACACAAAGTATGGATAATTATTTTATCCTATGTTCTAAATTTGGGGACAAGTGGACCAAATTAGCTTCCAACATGACAAGTGTCAAGTTGGGGACATGAATACATATTGTTGGGAATTAGTTCATTTTCAGGGGGGACCATCATTCTAACCATCATCTTCTCCATCACTCTTCCAAGATTCAACGATCATTCAACCATGACTCCATTACCATCTCCCTCACATAGTCAGTTATCCTTCAGACATTCATTTCATTATATCTAAACCTGTTTCCTTAGCCATTTTTCCTATTGGTGTACCTGGTTAGCTTGGGAGTGAGATTGAAGAAGCGGGTTGTTAGGCCCATGGGAAATTGAAGAGGTGGGTTGTCAGGCCCGTGAGAAATTCTTCGAGTGAGAGAATTATTGGGAATTGATTTCCTGAAGGTGCTAAATTGCAACTACAGTGCTCTGAGACTTCCTATCCGGCCTATTGTTGAAGCCCTTGAAGGGAAGTGAGGCAGCTGAAGGACTGTTGAGAAGAGAAGGGGCACACTTCCTTGGGAGGGACAGAAATGTGGGGAATGAGAGGTTGTAGGTTGTTATTTGAGTGAGCACCTGAGACAGAGTCTTTCCTGTTGTCTATTAGCCTTTAGCCTGGTTAGGAATCCATTTACTCGGGTGGAGTTTAGTCCCAACTCGGGGGTGACTCACTGTTGAGAGTGATAAACAGTGTAGCCTAAGGCTGGGAGGTTCATGGATGGTCTACACACAATTGGTGACCTTCTTACCAAGATAAGTACCAATTGTGTGATAAATTTACATGCTGCATTGTTAATTACGTGCTTATTTTATGGGTTTATCATATGTGTGATTATAACTATCTGTATGCTTATGGGTATTTCCCTATATATGCTGCATGTCTGTGTTTACTGTTATTTTAGTATGAAATTGCATATTTATAGAATGCAATTGTTTGTTTATGTTTTATATGTAAAGCTTCCGCAAGAGCTCTGCATGTATATATTTTTTTAATTGCATGCAGTTCGATATGTATATATTCCTATGTGTCTATGTATGTCTTTCTTTTATTAAATTTATGTGGCATAGCTTAGTTGAATACTGGGTATGTTACAGTATGTTCCGTAGTGAGAGAATGAAAGTGTTCTCTCATGTAGCGTGGCGTGGTCATGGGTGGTCGGGGATGTTACAGTGACAGAGTGGACAACCCAATTACCAAACCCACAATTAGACCAGGGATGGGTTTAAGTATGTTCGTGGGGAAATCAAGAACCTCATGGCCTCCCCAAGAATATCATGTAATCAATCCCCCCCTTTAGGCAAAAAGGTAATTAACATAGTAATAAACATTTAGCCTCTCATGTCCCCTCTCTTGTGGAATCATTGCAAAATATAACTCCAGGTCCTTGTCCGTCTAGTAGCCAACGATGTATTTATTATTAATAATGATAAGAAACATTACATGTCTTGGGCACACTAGCCTTTTAATAATTGTTTGGGAACTCTAGCCTCTCAGCATTGTAAAAATAAATTATCTAAAATGGGGTTTCAAAACCTGGGGTGTTACATCCCCTCCCCCTTATTTTGGCACTGCCCTCAATGCATATACAAAACAGAGATCAAAATCTCAAATTTATTCAAAAAGCTGTAGGTACTCTGCCTGCATGGCATCTTCATGTTCCAAGGTAGCATATTTAGGACCGTAGCAGGTCCACTGAACTTTTACCATCTCTATAACTCGATTGTGAAGCATTTTTACCTTTTTGTCCAATACCCGTACTGGCTGAACCTAAAAATATCTCTCTGTCTCTACCTGAATCAGATGTCAATCAATAACATGGTTAGGATCATGCACATATCTACTTAGTAAAGATACATGAAATACATTATGCACATTCATGGAATCAGGCAATGCAAGCATGTATGCAACTCGCCCTATTCTATCCAATATTTTAAATGGACCGTAGAAAATGATTGTCAGCTTTGTACAACTACCCAATTTCAAAGATCTTTTCTTGGGATTCACTTTCAAAAGTACATGCTCCTTTACTTTAAATTCTCTAGTTGTCCTGTTCTTGTTTGCATAAACTTTCTGTCTATACTGAGCTGCCTTTAAATTCTTCTTGATCTTGACCATCTGGTCTTCCATGTCCTTGAGCAACTCTAGCCCAAGCACCACTCAATATGATGGGTTGTCCCAACTCACTGGAGTATTGCATTTCCTACCATAGAAGGCTTCAAATGGGCTCATTCTCAATGAATGTTGATCCCATTATTATATGCAAACTTAACCAAGTGTAAGTAATCTTCCCACTTAGATGGCTTATCCATCACATACATTCTCAACATGTCTTCAAGTATTCGATTGACTCTCTCTATTTTCCCATCTGTCTGGGGATGATATGTTTTGCTAAAGTTTAGATTTGTGCCAAATCCTTTAAACAATCCCCTCCATAAATTGGAGGTAAACTTCATATCTCTGTCTGAGATGATTGTTCTAGGTATCCCATGCAACCTAGCAATTTCCTTGATGAAAATTTATGAAATATTAGCGGCTGTATGCATTGTCTTCACCGGCACAAAATGAGAAACCTTTGTTAATTTGTCAACCACCACCATGATTGAATCATGTTGCTTATTTGTTCTGGGTAATCACGTGATGAAATCCATGGTGATCACTTCCCATTTATTCTCTGGTATTGGCAATGGCTGTAGCAAACCCGTCGGGTGTCTATGCTCAGCCTTCACCTTCTGACATTCCATACATCAAGGGATGTAATCAACAAAATCCTTCTTCATTCCTGGCCAAAAGAACTGGATTCTCACCGTTGTAATTGTTTTCTAGTAAACAAGATGTCCAACATAAGGAACATCATGCATTTCCTTCAGTACCACATTCCTCATTTCTCTGAAATTAGGAACATAGATTCTATTCTTATGCATGAGTAATCCATCTTCCTTTATCTCATACTCCTTTATTTTCTACTATACATCTCCTTGCTGCAAGTTTTCCTTTACCTATAGGTAATTCTGATCTGTAACAAGACCATCTAAAATTCTACTCTTCAAGTCTGACTAATGCATACTGACAACAGTAGCATGCATGAGATGCACTCTTCTACTAAGTGCATCGACAACTTTATTCTCCTTCCCCTTGATATGCTTGATATCGAAGTCATACTCACTTAAAAATTCCAGCCATCTTGTTTGACTGGCATTCAAAGTCAGTTGTTCAAAAAGATACTTCAGGCCAATGTGGTCTGTTCTTAATTCAAATTTCTTCCCCATGAGATAATGCCTCCACATCCTCAAGGCGTGAACAATGGCAGCAAGTTCCAAGTCATACGTGGCATAGTTCCTCTCATGTTACTTAATATTTCTGGACTCATATCCAACAAAATGTAAATTTTGCGTGAGGAATCCCCCAAATACTTCCTTACAAGCATCTGTACATACCACAAAACTTTCATTTGGATCAACAATATTTAACACATGCGCACTAGTAAGTAATTCCTTCAATAGATTAAAATTATTTTCACACTTGGGTATCCATTCGAATTTAGTTCCCTTCTTTTGCAAAGAAGTGATGGGATGAACAATCTTAGAGAACCCTACTATGAACCTTATGTAGTAGCTAGCTAATCCCATATAATATCTGATGTCTAAAACATTTCTGGGTGTTGGCCATCCTCTAATGGCTTCGATCTTCTCTGGATCTACTGCTATGCGCTACTTTGAAATAATGTTTCCCAAGTAATGGATCTTCTTTTGATAAAAATAACACTTAATCAACTTGGCATACAATTGATGTTCTCTCATTACTTACAATACCAATCTTAAGTGATGTTAATGCTCCTTTTCAGACTTAGAATAGATAAGTATGTCATCCAGGAATACTATGAAAAACTTGTCCAAACAATTTTTGAATATGACATTCATTAAGCACATAAATATAGTTGGTGCATTAGTTAGTCCAAATGGCACCACTACAAATTCATAATTCCCATACCTGGTCCTAAAGGTTGTCTTATGAATGCCTTCTTCCTTGATTCTTACCTGATGCTATCCTACCCTTAGGTCGATATTTGGAAATATCTTTTCTCCTCTTAGCTGATCAAAGAGGTCATCATTTTGGGGTAGAGGATACTTGTTCTTTATATTTTACTTGTTCAGTTGTCGGAAGTCAATACAAAACCTCAAGATTCCATCCTTCTTCTTGACAAAGAGTATTGGTTCTCCCCAAGGTGAAACAATTGGATGTATGTACCCTTTCTTCAAGAATTCATCCAACTGCATTTGTAATTTTTTTAACTCTGGTGTGATCATTCTGTAAGGTGTTTTTGACACTGGGGAAGCTCCTGGCAGTAAGTCAATTGAGAAATCTATCTCCCTTCTTGGTGGAAATCTAGGTATTTCTTGGAATACATCCTCGAATTCCTGTAGTACTCAGAAATTTTCAAGGCTTGGCCCCTTTGTATTATCTGTCTCTTCCACATGAGTTGCATACAATTGACATCCCTTCCAAAAACACATTTTCAGTTGTAAGGCCGAAATATCCCTTATAGATATGGGTCTTGGAACTCCTTTCACAATGCTCTTCTTTCCATTTCCATCAAGACATGTAAATGTCTTGTTATGACAATCTAGGACAACATGATGCTTGTCCAACCAATCCATCCCAATCAGAACATCATAAGACCCCAATGGTATGATATTTATATTAGTACTAGTATTCATGCCATTAAGACTTATGGAACAACTTCTGACCATATCATGGATTCTCCTTTTGGTTCCAGTGGCTAATTAAACCAAGATTTCTTTTCCAAGTTTACTTTTCTCCAAATGTAATTCATCCACTATCTTAGGATCAATGTAACAATGAATTTCTCCCGAATCAGTCAAAATAGCAACAGGCTAATTTATGATCTTACCTTCCACCTCAATCATATTGGACTGGTACTCTTCTTGTCGATCATTTAAAGTTGCATACATTCTTCCCATATCTTTGACTGTTGTAGCCTCTTGGATGTTGTGTGCAATATTCACTCTATCTTTTCTGTGTGGGAAATCCTTGTACATGTGATCTTCTTTGCATCCCCAACATTGGATTGGTGGTATTCCCCTTTTTCCCAAGGAATCTTCTTTCTTGAAATCCCCCTTAGCATACTAATCTTCATTATTTCTATTAGGCTCATTCCTATTGAAGGGAGGTTTGAATCCTTTCCTCCTCTAATCGGTCTTCACATTATTCTTGTCCTTCCAAGATTTCTGCAGGGATTCTCTTCCTTGGCCTTACTCATACATGTATTTAGCCTTCCTAATGGCTCCAGTCAAGGTCTTGGTTTCATCATACTTGATATTTTCGTTATAAAAGTATGGAAATCCACTTAGAAATATTTGTATTTTCACTTTCTCATCACCAATGAACTTGACATACTTTAACAATCCCAATAAATTCTTCTCGTACTCTGCCATAGTCATGCTTCCCAACCTGAGTTCAAAGAAATCCTATATTTTCTTGTCATAGAAATGCTCTAAGAGGTACTCCTTCTGGAAGTACTTATTGAACTATTTCCAAGTGATCCCACTTTCATTAACATGTTCCACTTGATTCATTTGGTCCCACCATACTGCAACTTTCCCATGTAAATGGTAGGTGGCAATCCTGGCTTCTAGTTTTGATGAATAGTTATGCAACTGAAAGTATCTCCTGAGCCCAAGAAACCATGCTTCGAAATAATCTTCCCTTTCTCTTTCACCATCGAAGGAAGGTGGATTGAGCTTCCTCAACTCTCCTTGCAAACTATCTACCTCTTGTTTCCTTCTTTGTTGCCTGACAGGGGACACCTTTGGAGTTCTTACGGGATCATCCAATGCATTAAACTTTCTTTCTGAGTGAGGAGGTGAGTGGTGACCGTGAGATCTGCTAACACTTCTGGAATAACCAGCTCTTCCACGATCACATCTTCTTTCATGACACCTGCCTCCTTCTTCTTGTCTTGAGTTGGATCGCTTCTTTGTTTGTCTATGCAACTAATTTAACTCTACAACACTCGAGAATTTATATGACTTTTCTCCCTCATCAATCTCTCATTGTATGCTTTGTATCTTTGCATTTCCATCTTCAATCTTCTTACTGTTTCTATCAACATTTCCTGCTCTCCTTTTTCCTTAATTCCATTAGAATATGTCTCTGCATTACCAACCCTGGTATTTTGGCCTTCGGCCTCCTTATCATGACTGGAGGCTCCTCCACCTTCTTTCATTTCCTCAATTTTCATCCTGAGATGGTGTTCTTAAGCCCCTTAACTCTGTAAAATGTGCAAGTGACCATTTTGTTAGAATTATGCGTATGATAGAAAAAAATTGCCAAACCATGCTACAGGTCTCTTTCTTGTTGTTTTTTATGGAGATCATATCCCCATTCTCTGAAAATAATATTGTTTTTTTGTCCCTGGGATGACACAAAATTTCATCTTGCACAGGCGCTTCCTTAAAACCACATTCCCAAGTGACCACGACTAGAAACCGCAGCTAAATCCTTCCTTGTCATTTTTCTATCTCGGAGACAACCAATTCGACCCTTAGCGCTCCTTCCCTCAACTCTCAATCTTCATATGACCATGACCATGAAGCTTCACTTATTTGAAAAAACACTTGTTTAGAGATTCGAGACTTCATAACCTTCAACCAGGACCATATCAATGGTCCTCATCCTCCTTCACGATCAATGATCGAGATCCACTTCAGGACTTCGCGCTTTGGGAGTCTCAACTTTCCTTGCTTGCCTCCTCCCAGAACACTTTTACTTAGAGTTCACGATATGCCGACGTGTGTCCTCCCACAAATCTATGGTTGTGAATCGCTTCATCCCTTTGGGATTCAGAAGTTTCAAACATCTCTCCCGCACTTGCTCCTGGAGTGCTTTCACCCGAAGTCAACGATCCTTCGACGCATGTCTTTTGGAATCAATGGTTGGGATGCAATTCGGCCTTCGGGCCTTCAGGATTTTTTGACCCAATGCAACCTGTCACATATTTCCCCTCTGGCATGCCCAGTCTCCAGACTGCACGATCTGTCACCACATGGCGAAATACTGGAAGCAGACATGTGGCCCAATCAGGTGGTTGGCACATGTCACGGTCTAACTGACCTTTCAATACTCTAAATGCTCAAAAATTACTGACACGTGGCACACATCCCATGTGTCCATGTCAACCCAGGTGACGTCTGCAAAACATGTCACTTAAGAATTCTGGGGTCCACATCACCTCCAGGTGACGTCATCGTGCCCCGCCACTTCGACTCTTCGAGCTTTGGGACTTTGGGAGTTTTAATACTAGCACACCTCCAATTCTTCCGAACTATGAACTCCCAGACTATCCAATATATCACCATGTGTCCTCCTGGATCAGACAAATAAGATTCACTTCGGGTCTTCACCCAGAGTTCACGGATCTGCTCCACGTGCCCTCCTCAATATGATGACTTTGTTTTACTTCAGGGCTTCGGAATTCAGAGATATCAAACCTCAACCCTTTTTGAAAATGTTTTTTTCTGAAGCTCATGATATGGTGATGTGTGCCACCCCACAGATCGACGACTATGAGTTCTTCGAGATTTCAGACTTCGAAAATCTCAAATTGCAAAATTTATCTATCCCCATGACTTTTGTCTAAATCCCTGGATCTGGTGACGTGTGGCTCACAGTAGATCAATGTTTGAGATCCTTTCGGGTCTTCGGGTTTCAGAAATTTCAGTTTTCAAAACTTGTGTAGCCTCACTAGATTTTATCTGAATCCTTGGATCTAGTGACACATGGCTATCAGCAGATCGATGATCGAGATCCTTTCAGGTCTTCGTACTTCATAGAAATCAACTCTCAATATTCGCTTTCCCCGGAAGTGCGCGGATTTCTACCATGTGTCCTCCTGGATCAGATGAACGAGACTCACTTCAAATCTCTGGGGTCCAGAAATATCAATTCTCAACTTCTCTTACTCACCTTTTCCCGGAGTTCTCTTACTCAGAGCACATGGTCGGTTGACACGTGTCCTCCTACAGATCGACAGTCCCTGGCTACTTCTTCTCTTCGGAGGTTCGTCGCTCGAGTACCAACATGTCACATCACTGCATGCCTTTCAAATTTTGGGGGCACTCATCGACGGTTTGGAGTAACCCACTTTTCACCCCACAATTCTCCTGATGCTGACACGCAACCCCTCAAGGAAACCGTGGTTTGGATTGCGGGACCACCTTGGGAAATTAACTCCCATGTAACTCAATTCCCTGCAATGCCTGCTAGTCATTTCTCTCTCTCTCTCCAATGGGATCTGATGGTCACGACCATAACCTTTCCTCCTTTTCATTGGACAACCCCTATTCACTTGTCCTCCTATCCAATGATCCTGGATCTCTCATGATCCTACCATGGCGATCACTCTCGAATTCAATAGGAACGATCACGATCCTTCAAACCCTTATAGAGGATCTATGATGTTCCTTCTCCTGCATAACTTCTGCAATGCCATTCATACTAAGCTTTTCAATTTCACAGTCAGAGTTCGATATCGAGCACAAGACTTTGACCAATAGACCCGACCCATACCGACCCGTTGTTTCAACCAGAAGACCTGACACCAATCTGTAACATACCCAGCCAACCATAGGCTAGGGTATGCTACCTGCAAACCCACCCTTGGACTTCTTTCTCATACTGATACCTTCTTTATTTATTAAATATGCATAAGATAAGAGAATTAACGACATGCAAAACAATATCCAACAAACATGCATGTTCTAAAGATTTGATTAACAATAATTAAATATACAACGGAAAAACATTCATACACAGATAATAATATCACAAGATAGAGAACTTATCTTTATGAAATATGATACCAACTGGCTGCAGACTAAGGAAGTTCCACCCAACTATAAACACTACTGCTCCAAATCTCAACAACAATGTCACCCCCGAGCCAAGGCTATGAATCCACAAGGACGGTTCCAGAGTGAACTTGGCTTCCCAAAATAGTCATCTCTCAAGATCTCATAGGCTTCCCAACACTCATAGCAATCCAAGTACCCATCTCTTTTCTACCTAGGTTGCACCACCTGAGAGAATGAAACTCCACCTTTCTATGCCATGTATTTCCTAAGGAAGTCCTTCTCCTTATTCGGGCCTCCAACGTAACTGGTCCATAATATCAATGTTGGAATCTCTAGACTCGCATTTGTGCACCATGCTAGACATAGGCCACTACATCTCAGTCATGCAAGCCTCAAGGCATGAATGGATCCCACCAGTGACCACTACAACCAACTATCCCATGGCTAATTCTTTCACAGTTTGGTCCCCCTTCCCAAGACCAATACGCAGGTGAGGATGGATGGAGGAGGTAGGTAAGTGCATGGGAGTGCATGAGGGTAAGAATGAGGTAACACAAAGGTGACAGAGTGGACAAGCCAAAGAGAAACCCCACAATTATACCACAGACAGGTTTAAGTATGTTCGTGGGGAAATCAAGAACATCCTGGCCTCCCCAAGAAGATCACGTAATTGATCCCCCCCTTTAGGAAAAAAGTTAATTAACATAGGATTAAACATTTAGCCTCACATGCCCCCTATTGAAGCAGTTTTTAAAGTTTTTATCTCTAAGATTAAAATTTCCTTTTTCGGGTTTTGGCTTTTCATAAAACATGACCCTTGCTATCATTTCCAAAAGCCCAGTAACGAAATACCAACAAGATTTATTCTTTAACTAATCAATGACAGAAAAAAAAGAAGTGTTTTAAAAGTCCCAATGCACATTTTGTAAAGTTATTTTAAATCACGGTAATTTAAACCCTAGAGGAGTCAATTAACATTTTTTAAACCTTTCTGGATTTGAGTCTACTTAAAACCATATGTTTTCCATACATATTGAATCACGAAATCCCAATCCCCAATTTCCTGAAAGAATGGAAGTTATTTTTTATCCTAATTAATTAATTTACTAATATGAAAGTTAAGGCGTAACCTAATCTCATCATGATTTCACAATTTCAGGAAACGGGGTTTAGTGATGACATACCTCATGTATCCATGATCCCTAAAACCCTGAAACACGAAGTCGTGAACTGTAATCAGTGTTTAAACTAAACTAACTCTGTTTTAAAAGACATGATTAACGATAATTAAGATTCTTAGGTATTGTGTCTTTTTCAGTACCATTGAATGAAATCTTCCGAGTTTTGAATTCAAAAAATGCCAAAATACGGTCATATTAATCAACAGATAACTGATAAATACTGTGACACTAATGTGTATCTCAAAAATATTTTCTGCATTAAATCTAATTAATTACAGGTCAGTTGCGTAAGTGTTTTCATCATAAAACGAGTTTAAAGAGAATTAAAGGTCTATGTTTCGCAACTTATCCTGGTTCATGCTATCAGGTGTAAGACGCATTCAGCTAAACTCATACGCTTCTTTTCTATGACAGGTTTTCCTTCTAACATAAAGCTATGGCACCAAAGAAATCACCGACGAAGAGTGAAGATACAGAGGAGATGCATAACCCAGAAGGACATATCATATCCGACACTACGCCACACACCATTGACTCAATTAAATCCTGGAGAGAAATCTATGAATTCCTGGATTACGAAATCAAAAATTCTCCTAGTGATTCTGAGAATCACCTTCGGGATATAGCAGAATCAGAGCTTCATAAGATCGCAACATACCCTTGGCTTATGGAATACAACGATATGATCAATTGGGCCTTGGAGAAGGTTGATATCCTGACGAGAAGCATTTACAATGATCAAGCGGTCGTTGTCGGCTCATTCAGGCCAGATCATATACAAGTAATGTACAAACTCTCACCAAATCCTAAGTACATTTATAATGCCAAATTTACAGCTGAGTTTCAAAGGAAAGAATGTACTGAGGTAGACCAAACATATCCTAATCATATTAAAGGATGGTGGAGATGTCCATCCAAATTTAGGGCCAATACCCATGGAATTCATCCCACAACATCCTTGAACGAGTACATGGTCTATGTAGCCATGATGTTGTGTAGACTCTCTGGGAAAAACAATCCATGCCATTTCCCTGTAGAATGGGTGTCCCTTTTAGAAGAAGCATCAGAAGGATACACTTTTAACTAGAGCAAGATTTGTTTGATAACCTAGCCCAAGAGGTCTCAAATTACAGAGTTGCAAGATCTAAAGGTTAGCCAGTGGCCTTTTACACATTGGCGTACATCATGGATGCAATCTGCTTTGTGACTCTATTTCCCCTGATGAATTGGAGTTGGAACATAACCTGCCCCGAACCCATTTACGAGTATCACTCTATGCTGTGGTAAGAAAATGCTAAGAATGCATTTTACGAAACTTGTCATTTCATAGTAATTCCAATGCATAAAATGTTTTATGGCTGTGAATCCCCTCACATTTCTGAGACAGTCTCAGAAAACCTCAAAGCAATAGCCGACTGGTTCATTGATGAAAACTTCTCTTACATTAGGGTTTATGGGTGCTCAATCCCCACTCATGAGCTTCCAAAATTCCTCTCGGACAGATTGGTGTGTAGAGAGCTAGCACACCAAATAGTAAAAGGTGGTATTGGAATAGAGCTAAAGGCATCTCAAAAGAAGTCTTGGCCAATCTTCCCTGTACATATCAGGAAATTTTCATTGCAAAACCTAGGCCATTCTAAAGTGGAAGTAGAAGAACTAGAAGAGGTTAAACTGGTAAATATTGAACATAAAAAACATGACCCTTATCAACTAGTGAACAGACATTTGATGCACTGCAATATGAAATCTTATGAACACGAAAATTCTGTTTATGATGATATATTCAAAGAGGTTAAAACCGATGAGGAGGTATTGAACAGGGTACAAGCCTTATCACCTAACTTACAGAGTAGTTTCATGTCCTTCCAAAGTCACAAGCGAAGTTGTTTGCCAAAGATTTTGCAAGGTGAATCCATGACCTCCCCTCCAGAGCAGGAAGGGCCTCCCCCAGGTTTTGAAACAGAGTTACAGGATACAACAACTACAAAGGAAAATATGAAGGAAATCGAAATGCCTTCACAAGAAACATAAGTTCCTCAGACAGAGAAATCAGAGTCAAGGAAAGATAAGGAGTTGGAAACATCCCCAGAAATCCCTGAGGATTTTCCCAAAAAAGTAGGAGGAACAACATCAACGGATATTGTAAGTCCTATTACTTCTTTGACTCCTTTTCAGTCTACTTATGGTAACCCCCAAATGGAATTCATTTACGTTAGTGATCTTGAACCTATTTCCATGGATGAGATTCCTTCCTCTGATTACTTTTTTAGTAGAAAGAGGAAGGCTATCCTGAAATGGGAAATTCATCCAAGAGGAGACAGGATGATAAAAAAGCACAAGATCATCATAGATGGACAAAAACTTGAAGAGGGGGAATTTGCTACAGAAATAGAAGGCACAATGGGAGCCTTAGCATCGACAAATTTATACTTTGTTGGTAATTTGACAACTGTGTTGCAGCAGAAAGATCATATGATAACTCAGCTACAAAGTCAATTAAAGGAGACTGAAAGAAGTATCAGTCAGGAGATCAACAAGGGTCTAGAATGAGCCAGATTCAATGACATTCAAGAGATTCAAAAACTAAAAGCAAGCTTAGATGAAGCAAACCTGAAGATACAAGTTAGTCAAGCATAGGTCCTACAGCAAGAAGAAATGAATAGACAATTACACAATAAGATTAATTCCATTCAAAATCAAGTGGTAGAGCTTGAAATCTTCCAAGCCCAGGTGTTGGAAATACATACAAAGATAGAAAAAGAGCAACAGGGAGTGTTTTTTAAGCTGGAATTTATTCAAAATTATTTTCAGGAAGCAAGTAAATCCTTGGAGAGTATTCTCCTGAAAGATAGAGAAGCGAAAGTAGCCAGAACAACTTTTCAAAAAGTAGTGGCTCTTTCAACAAAAGAGGAGGTCGGAGAGACTCAAAAGCTATTTGTATCAGAGCAGGTTAAAGGTGATATAATACTCAAAGTATGGGAGTTAAACCTCACAAAAAACATGGGAATAACCAAAGAGGCTAATGACGACTGTCAAGGAATTATTGACCTTTTAGAGAAAGCTTCATTGAACATTGGAAGAAACAATTGTCCAGGGTTGTGAGGAGAAATTAACATTGGTAAGCATCAGTTAAGATGCAAGGAGGATCTGGAAGAAATTCAGGTAGAGATCCCACAAATAAAGGTAATCAATGTCACTCAAATTGACAAATGGATAGTAATGCCAAACTTAAGGTTACAAACTATTAAGTTCACAAGAAAGATAATCGAAGACCATCTGCCTCATCTATAGAGAAAGTTCTTCCTATTTTAGGCGAAAGATATTGTAGAAGCTCCCAGAGTTTTGGTGCAGTTTTTGGGAAAATGTATTCGTTGTCTTAAAACAGAAGAAGGAAGTTCATCAATGAAGACATGAAATACTATTTTGAATATTTTCATCTTGGAAATAATAAAGAAGCTAAAATTGAAATGTAAACGGTTTAACATTGCTCATTTATGTAACCATTGGTCTTCAGAAGTTAGTTAATCACTAACTGGAAAAAAATTGGTGCTCATGTATAAATATAACTTCACAAGACTAGGAAAAGGCTTTTGTTTTTTGGGGAGCCAATTGTATTAGAAGTTTTCCGATTTACAGTGATATAGATAATGCAGATGAGATTCTGAATTCTGTGAACTTGAAGCTATGTGTTCCTTTACTCTGTTTTCAATATCTTTCAACACCTTTCTTTTCATGTCTTTCTAATGAATGATCAACTATAATTTAACTCAAACTTCTATTGTAGTTTGAATTTATTTAATTATCTAATCATTTACAGTTTTTCCTTTGTGATTTCTATTAGCAGTTTCAAGACCTGTAGGTAATTTGGATGGTTATATTTTATATTTCAATAGAAATCTCATTTTTCTCTCCTTCTTCTGTTATGATATGAGATTCTTTCGTGATTAAAGCCTCATATTTTTCGATAGAGTTAATTTTTTTATTATTTTACTATTCTCAAATTGTTTCAAGTATAGGAAACAACCTCTATTGTTATTGTGTTATTATTTTGAGTTCCAAAACTCCTTTTCTATTTCATCCCTCAAAACTGAAGCAACAAATATTTAAACATTTTATAATTCAATAAAATTTTACCCCCCATGACTGTCCCAAATAATTGGCAGCCTAACATAGAACCTTGCCTTCAAGATAAAAATAGTATTGCTTTGAACTTATTTAATACTATCCTGCAAACAACAACTACCCGGGTCGAATTAGAATGCTCATGGGAAGTTATCGAGAGAGACATCAGCATCCAAGAGCAATGGAAACCAACTCTGATTTACCCTTCACATTTGATTCTTACCACTTATTCTCTTTATCTTTTTGGATGCCTTGATGATATACTTTAGAGCCTTAAAGTATAAACTCAGGAACGACATCTTTTTGGCATCGTTGCCAGGGATTGAAGAAACGAAACTTTTCCCTGGTAAGAATGACATTAACACTTTCTTTCTTTGTTAGTGAACAAAGATAGAAAAACTTTCTAAGGCTACCTTCATTTTTCACTTGGAGACTCCACAATAAGTAAAATGGATTTTAGCCGAAAGAACACCAGAAAGAACTTGGACGACAAGCAGACCTCGCCAGTCTCTGATCCAGAAAATATTTTAAAATCATGAAGATCCCTTAGACAAATGATTTCACCCATACATACTAATCATCGGTCTGATTTTACACAGTTGAAAGTTAAGGAAACACTTGAGAGATCTGTCTCACTTCCTCCTTCAAATAATATGTTCTCTTTTCCTGAAGTATATACCCCAAACTTCCGTGAGCCTTCTCCTCAAACACTCCAAGCTTCAGCCTCAAATCCATCAATGTCTACACACGAAGGCGCAAGACCTGGGAGTGGTGCCCCAGGAGGACCAGCAGGCGGCCAAGCACCGCCTCCTGGAATCTTTAATAAGGTAGCTGCCATATATGCCCCCCTTGTCCTCCCAGTTCCCCTACACAACCTTTCTGGAAATTATATGAAAAGCCTTCCAAAATTTACAGGGGAAGGAGATTTAACCATTGAAGAACACATAAATTTCTTTGATCAATTTGTCGACATCCTTGGAATCGAACACAAAGATGTTTATTCTAGACTCCTCATTCAAACTTTCAAAGGACAGGTGAGGACCTAGTTCTGAGCCTTAGTAGCAGGGTCTCTAAGATCTTACAAAGAACTTGAAAATGCTTTTATCAAACAATGGGGGGAAAGGAGAGACCACCTCTATTACCTAACTGAATTTGGATCCCTTAGAAAGAAAAACTCATAATAAGTTCTCGAGTTCACGCAAAGGTTTAACAAGTTGTATAATAAAATCCTGGGTAAGGTCAAACCTTCTCAACCTGCAACAAAGGTGACTTTTTCTGGAGCCTTTGATCCTGATTTCGCTCTATTATTGATAGAAAGGAGATCAATAGATCTGACTAAAATGCAAGATGTTTCCCTAGAAATCAAATCGAACATGATGGCATCACAGAAATGAAAATAAAAAATAGAAACCAAGAACAAAGTAAACAGGAAATTCAAAGAACAAGGTGGATCCTCAGGATCGGTAAAATCCTTGGGAGATAAAATAGACAAGATGGCTAAGGTAATTAGAGAACTATCAAATAAGATCTCAAAAATGGAACTAGATAAATAAAAAATGGATAATTTTCCTAGGAAGGATTTTAGAAGGATCCTGATCCTCAGGCCCCACAGAATACAATTAAGAATGAGGATAAAAAATCCCAACCCCCTTCAAAAGTGAAAACTTCATTGGAGAGGAAGACCTAGAATTTTTTGAAGAGTTAGATGAGGATATAAATAATCTTGGTGACGATAATAAATCACCCTATTTATCAAGACAAGATTACGAAAAATCCTTAAATAAAGAAATTAGATCGGAAGGCGATGTTAGCAATGGTACTTCTGAAGATTTAACCTATCAAGGTATCGCAGATGATATTATAGCCAAACTACATGAGAAATACAATTTAAGACCTAGGAACAAGAGTCTTCCAATCGCCCCAACAAAAAAGATCTTGCCTAGGGGAGAAACTAATGAACTGGCTCCAAAGTTTGCTGAGAAATAAAAACCCACACAGCTGACACACAACCTGTCAATTCAAAGTCAGTAGGAACACCCACCGTGAAAACACAGGTCCCTGTGAGTGAAACCAAATCCACACCATAAAGAAAAGCTGAAAAGAAAGGAATGGAGGCCCCAAACATAGAGAGCGACAAGGCCCTGGTAAATTTTAGTCCGGAAAATGAATAAACAAAATTAAAATCCCTATCCCACTTGTTGAACTGGATAAAAATCCCATATACAGAAAACAAATTGCAAGATGACTAGTTTTTCAGAAGATGAAAGCCAAGCCGATGTGATCAACTTAGAAGATGATAAGCCGAACATAGTTTTTGGTCCACATTTCGAAGGCGCCAGAGACGTTGTTGCCCCCTTCTATATCACACTAACCTTGTTTGACCACCTACTGCATAACTGTATGCTATATTCTAGAGCATCCCACAATGTAATGCCTAAAGCCATTATGGATAAATTGGGCCTCGAAATCACTAGTCCTTATGGAGGTTTATACTCATTTGATTCAAGAAAAGTCAAATGTATAGGTATGATTAAAGACTTGGTGGTAAACCTGGCACAAATACCTGCAAAAAGAATTCTTATGGACATAGTGGTCACCGATATCCCTCCGAAATATGGTATGTTGTTATCTAGGTCATGGGGCGCCAAGCTTGGAGGATCTCTCCAACTTGACATGATGTATGCTACGATTCCAGTTTTTGGAGGACATTACACGTGCTTATATAGAGAAACTAGATTGGATTTCACGTCAAGCGATCCACAAAACCCAAATAACCACCCTATATATATAGCTGATCAAGATTTAGCTAATTGTATCTTATCCATTGATCAGGGGATCAAATTTTGCTCAAAAATTCAAAGTGCTCAGAATCACTTCAAATCGAACGAGAGCATAGGCCTCGTCATTGCAAATCTAACGCAACTCATTTCATCTCAAATGGACGTCGAGAGCGAGAGATATCGCAATCTGTTCGAATTGTCAAACAGGCAAAAAAAAAGGGGACACTGACTGTGTAGTCCGTACAGGCTGATGTGGCAGAGACTGTACGCTGATGTGGCATGTGCTGATGTGGAAATTTTTTATTGGCAGATGTGGTAGAATTGTGATGTGACACGTGGCATCATTTTTGGTTAATGGTGTGGTGCCACGTGGCCCAGTCATGGGCTGCCAGGTGGCACCATTGTATTGGTTATTGTTTAAAATTGTATGGAGTCTATGGGGGTCGAACCCCAGACCTTCCCTATGGCTCTGCTCTTTGGTAGAGTGTGGGCTACCACTAGCCCACACGGTGTTACTTGTAAACTATATGTTTTACAATGTATTTAAGTTTGATTTATGTTGTGGTCGACGCGGGGGTCCGGGCTGGGGCTTAGCCCCAGCCCCCAGTCACAATTACACTACCATACGACCCTATCCTCCATTTGTTGCATGCACGAGGTTTTTAAATGTTTAGCCCATGGTTATATGTATGACCACAAGTGACCATAACAGAGAGCATGGGAGTTTTGATACGGTTGAGTTTTGTTTGCTAGCCCGAGGTCATATTGTGGACCCATGTGCCCGAGAGCTTGGCGGTTAGGGGCTGGCGCACCCATAACCGTCCTACAGTTCACACCATTGGAATGGTTGCATTTGGTGCTGGGTTTTTACGCTTTAAATAGTGTGTGTGCTAGGTTGAATGAACAAGGGTGCAATTTGTAGATGCAGAGACAACAAGCTTGAAGGGGAGACTTCAAGGAAGCCTAACTTCTTCATTTTTTGGCCAAACGAGGTGCCGAAAAAGCCCATCTAGGGGTTTTTGGATGCTCTGAAGCCATTGGAGCAGTCTGTTGGTCAATTTGAGCATTATAAAGCACATTTTTTAGCACTTTTAGCAATTAATAATAATGATTCATTGGAAGCTGGACAAGGAGATGTAGCCCAAGAGAGGGGTGAACTCCTTTATCATTTGCTGTGTTACGTGCTTATGTTCATTGATTATGCTGCTGTTTATTTGTGTCTTAAATGAGTAAATCCTATTAATGATTTGTTGCAAAGTTGATCCATTTTCTTTTAACACATAAAATTTACTTGAAAATATTTTCAAAATTTCAAGTCTTCTTCATTTTTAGATCAAGTTGGTATCAGAGCACTAGTTTTTGAAGACTTGATTATTTGCAAGTGTTTTGTTTTCTGATGCTCACAAGGTTGAAACTCACAAGAGGAGAAGGTCAACTTGTGGAGCCAAGTT
>SNQJ01S0030561.1:5942-34869 GCA_010110895.2 Picea sitchensis | reverse complement strand
TGGTGACACCAAACCTAAAGTTGCAAACTATTAAGTTCACAGGGAAGATGATAGAAGATCGTTTGCCTGAATTATAGAAAAGATTCTTCATGTTTGAAGCAAAAGAGATACCAGACACTCCCAGAGTTTTTGTGAAATTTTTGGGAAAGTGTGTTCACTATCTTGAGGCAGAGAAAGGAAGTTTATCAACACAAATGTAAAAGAATTTTTTTTTAATATTTTCATCATTAGAAATTATAAAAGAAATGTAAATGGTTGACATTATTCATATATGTAACCGTAATCTTAGGAAGTTGGTTAATTACCAACAAGAAAATATTTGATGAAGATGTATAAATATATTTTCAAAATACTAAGAAAGGGCTTTTTGATTTTTGGAGAGAGCCGATTGTATTAGCAGTTTTCTAATCCATCATAATATATGATACAGACGAGATTTTGAATCTTGCCAATTTGTAGCTATGTGTTCTTTAACCCTGTTTACTATACTTTATTATGTTTTTTGTTCAATGTTTTTCTAATGAATAATAAATTTGAAGTTATCTGTAAACATCTTTTATAGTTTAGATTGATTCGGATATCAAATTATTTACATATTTTCCTCTGAAATTGATATCATTGATTTTAAGACCTATGAATTATTTGAACCTTAATACTTAACTTTTCATTAGAAATCTCATTTTCCTTCTTTATTACCTATTACAATATGAGATTCTTTCTTGATTAAAGCCTCATATTTTTCAGTAGTAATTCTTTGTTATTTTATAATTCTCAAATTGTTACAAATCCAGGAAACGATCTCGAATGTATTTATGTTAGTGTTCTGAATTTCAAAACTATTTTTCCTATTCTCATCTCTTAAAAGATTGAAGTGACATCTGATTAAATTCATTCACAATTAAATACAGTCTTATTCTCCATGACTGTTCCAAATAGCATACAACCCAACATTGAACCTAGCCTTCAAGATCAAACCAGTATTGCTTTGAACCTATTTAATACCATCCTACAAACAACAACTAACTAGGTCGAATTAGACGTTCATGGGCTGCTATTGAGAGATATATTAGCATCCACGAACAACGAGAAGCTAGACATAGACAGTTGAGAATCTGATTCTACTTCACCCTTCCTTTTCAATTCTTATCCTCAAGTTATTCTTTTTTACCTTTACGGATGCATTGATGGTATACTTTACAGCCTTAAAGTATAAACTTAGGAACAACATCTTTTTGGCGCCATTGCCGGGGAACGAAGAAATGAATCTTTTCCCTGGGAAGAATGACATTGACATTTTCTGTATTTGATAGTGAACAAGGATAGAAAACCTTCTAAGGCTAATAGTATTTTTCACTTGGCGAATCCACAATAAATAAAATGGCTGTTAGCCGAAAGAACACCAGAAAAAACCCAGACAGCAAGAAGACCTCACCAATCTCCGATCTGGAAAAAATTTTAAAATCACAAAAAATCACTTAGACAAGTCTTTTTACCCATACATACTATATGTCAGCCTCACTTTATGCAGTTGAACATTTCAGAAACTCTTGAAAGATCTGTTTCGCTTCCCCTCTCATATGATATGTTCTCTTTTCCTGAGGTTTCCTCCCCAGATTTCTGAGAATCTTCTCCTCACACATTCCGAGCTTTAGCCTCAAATCTAACCATGGCTGTACAAGGAGGTGTTGGAGCTGCAGGTGGTGCCCCTGGTGGACCAGCAGGTGGTCAAGTACCGCTTCCTGGAATCTTCGCTAAAGTAGATGCTAGATATGCTCCCCTTGTCCTTCCCGTTCCTCTGCATGATCTCCCCGAAAATTATATGAAAAGTCTTCTGAAATTTACAGGGGAAGGGGATCTGACTGCCCAAGAACATATAAACTTTTTTGACCAATTTGTTGATATCCTTGAAATAGAACACCAAGATGTCTATTCTAGACTCCGCGTTTAGACTTTCGAAGGACAAGTGAGGACCTGGTTCCGATCCTTAGCAGCTAGATCTTTAAGATCTTATGAAGAACTTGAAAGTTCTTTTATTAGACAATGGGGAGAGAGGAAGGACCACCTCTACTACTTAATTGAATTTGGAGCCCTTAGAAAGAAAAACTCTGAATCAGTTCTAGAATTCACACAAAGGTTCAACAAGTTGTATAATAAAATCTCGGTTGAGGTTAAACCTTCACAACCCGCAACAAAGGTGACTTTTACTAACGCTTTTGATCCGGACTTCACCTTATTATTGAGAGAAAGAAGATCAACAGATCTCAGGAAAATGCAGGATGATGCGCTTGATATTGAATCAAACATGATGGCATCAGGGAAATTAAAAGCAAAAACAGAAATTGGAAACAAAGAAAATCGAAAATTCAAAGAACAAGGTGGACCTTTAGGATCGGGGAAATCCTCCGGAGATAGAATAGACGAGATGGCTAGGGTAATTAGAGAACTTTCAAATAAGATCTCAAAAATGGAACTAGAGAAATCGAAAAGAGATAATTTCCCTAGGAAAGATTTTAGAAGGAATCCTGATCCTCAGGTCCCACAAAAAATAATTAAAAATGAACACCAAAAAATTCAAACCCCCTTCAAAAGTGAAAACTTCATTGGAGAGGAAGATCCAGGAGATTTTGAAGAGATCGATGAGGATATAATAATCTTGGCAACAATAATAAATCGCCTTATTTATCGAGACAATATTATGAAAGATCTTTAAATAAAGAAATTACATCGGAAGACAATGTTAGCAACAATACATCTGAAGATTTCACCTATCAAGGTATCGCAGATGATATCATAGCCGAACTATAGGGAAAATATAATTTAAGAGCAAGGAACAAAAGTCTCCCAACTGTTTCGATAAAAAAGATCTTTCCAAGAGGTGAAACCGATGAGGTGACTCCAAAAGTTGCTGACAAACAGACTGCGGAAAAACACACAGCTGATACACAACCTGTCCAATCAGAGCCAGTAGAAACACTCGCTGTGAAGACACAAGCTCCTGTAAATGAAAACAAGTCCACATCACAAAGAAAAGCTGAAAATAAAGGAATGGAGGCCCCAAATATAGAAAACAACAAGGCCCTAGGAAATTTTAATCTGGAAAACAAAATAAATAAAATCAAAATTCCTATTCGCCTTGTTGAATTAGCTAAAAATCCCATAGACAAAAAACAAATCGCCAAGATGATTAACTTTTCCGAAGGTGAAAGTCAGGCTGATGTCATCAACTTAGAACATGACAAGCCAAACATAGTCTTTGGTCCACACTTCGAAGGTGCGAGAGACATTGTGGCCCCCTTTTATATCACGTTAACCTTGTTTGACCACCTACTCCATAACTGCATGCTGGATTTTGGAGCTTCCCACAATGTGATGCCAAAGGCAATTATGGAAAAACTTCGTCTTGAAATCACAAGGCCCTATGGTGACTTATATTCTTTTGATTCAAGGAATGTCAAATGCATAGGTATGATTAAAGACCTAGTGGTAGGTTTGGCTCAAATACCTGCTAAAATAATTCTTATGGATGTAGTGGTCATTGACATCCCTCCAAAGTATGGTATGCTATTATCTAGGTCATGGGGTGCCAAGCTTGGAGGATCTCTCCAGCTGGACATGACATACACTACAATTCCAGTTTTCGGAGGACAATACACACGTCTTTACAGAGAGACTAGGTTGGCATTTATGGTAGGTGATCCACATAACCCAAATAATCATCTAGTTTATATTGCTGACCAAGACTTAGGAAATTGTATATTATCTATTGATGACAATTTTGAAGTAGATATAGACGAAAATTGTATAGAAGAAAAAACTGAAAAAGAAAAAAAAATGTATATAACATTGGTGTATGGAAAATGTATTTTGACGGTGCCTCGTCTTTCCTTGGAGCCGAAGCAGGAGCACTCCTTTTGGCTCCTGATGATCAATTCGTAATCCCCTTTTCATATAGGATTCAGTGGAATGTGGATTGTACAAACAATGTATGCAAGTATGAAGCTTTAGTGCTAGGATTAGAAGTTGCTAGGAGGATGAAAATAAAGAAACTCAAAGTCTTTGGTGACGCTGAGTTAATCATAAAACAGGTGAATCGACAGTACTAGGCCAAGCATCCTAGATTGTGATCCTATAGTAATTGTGTCTGGGATTTAATCAAGAACTTTTTCTCCTCTGTGAATGTTCATTTTGTCCCAAGGTCTGAAAATCAATAGGCTGATGCTTTAGCCAAAGCAGCATCAACTTTCACACCCCCAACTGCTTTTAAATTAAAGTATCACATACAAATGAGACATCAACCTTCAATACTGAATAACATAAAGCATTGGTAGGTCTTTGAGGATGATGAGCAGCTTCGATAATTTCTAGAATCAATAGATGAATTTGCAGAAATGCATACTGATCAAGAAAATCAAAATGATCCCATTTGGATCATGCAGGAAGGGGAGGATTCTAAGGAGTTTCACGATAAAATCACGAATCACCGAATGGTCATTCTCAAGAACAACCAAATTCCCAAGGGTCTAATTCCCTTGGAAAGATTATTCAATCAAGCTGATATCCCTTCGAAAACCACCCTATAGCCCCAACCAGAGGAGGTTGAGGATTGTAACATAAGAACTAAAGAAAACCCCCGGATGGTAAAACTATCCAAATATCTATCTACAGAAAATAAAAATAAATACACGGAGTTGCTTAGAAAGTACAAAGACATTTTTGCATGGTCATATGAAGAACTGAAAACATATGACACTTCTATGATCGAACATAAGATACCCTTGAAGCTTGGAGTCAAACCCTTTAAACAAAAACTCCGACAAATCAACCCCATTTTACTACCTGTTATCGAACGAGAAGTCAGAAAACTCCTTGATGCTAAGATAATTGTACCACTAAGATGTTTCGATTGGGTAGCCAATCTAGTCCCAGTTAGGAAGAAAAATGGGGAAATTAGACTGTGTGTCGATTTCAGAAATCTTAATAAATCCTCTCTCAAAGATAATTATCCCCTACCTAAAATGGACCATGTTCTAGAAAAAGTAGTAGGAGCTAATAGGATGTCAATGATTGACGGATTTTCAGGTTACAATCAAATTTCCATCACTGATCACGATAAAGAAAAAATAGCCTTTACCACTCCTTGGGGCACAATTATGTACGATAAAATGTCGTTTGGATTGATGAATGTAGGAACTACTTTTAAATGGGCAATGGATATCGCTTTCGTTGGCGAACGGGACAAATTTGTAGTTATCTATTTGGATGACCTTACTATTTTTTCTAAATCAGATGAAGATCATCTGATACATCTCAAACAAACATTTGAGAAATGCTACAGGTTTGGTCTATCCTTAAATCCTAAGAAGTCTCACTTCACTATGCAAGAAGGAAAGCTTTTGGGTCACATCGTATCTCAAGATGGAATTAGAATTGACCCTAAAAGAGTTGAAGGCATAGATACAGTAAGTATTCCTAGGAATGTGAAAGAAATTCAGTCATTCTTAGGAAAAATAATTTTTTTGAGAAGATTTATTCCTAACTTTGCCGAAATCATGAAATTGATTACAGATATGCTCAGGAAAAACAACGAAGTGAAATGGATAGCAGAATCTAAAGCATCCTTTGCCCATATCAAGAAGGTTATAAGCGAGGCGTCAGTACTAGCGAGCCCCAATTATATCAAGGATTTTCTTATTTTTTCATTCCCCTCTGAACACACACTCGCCGCCATACTCCTCAGAAGAATGAAGAAGGTTTCAAGCAACCGATATCCTTCTTTAGCAAAAGTCTCCAAGATGTCGAACTCAGATATAATATAATGGAAAAACAAGCATATGCTATGGTAAAAGCGTTAAAAGCTTTCAGAACTTATGTTTTACATTAAGGTGATTGCATATGTACCCACTAGCTCTGTAAAAGATATTTTGATTCAAGCAGACAGTGATGGAAAAAGAGGAAGATGGCTTGCCAAAATTCAAGAGTTCAACTTGGAGGTTAAACCGACAAAATTGGTAAAGGGGCAAGGCTTAGCTAAACTTTTAGCTGAATCCAATTTCAGAGCTCTTGGGATAAACAACTCTCAGGAGGGGGAAGAGTGGGTAGACATGAATGAACTTGAGGACCAAATAACTAAAAACTGAATTGAAGAGAAATTCACGTCATCAAATTGGTACAAGGACATAGTAGCCTACTTATTGACATTGAAATGTCCAAGTGACTTGTCTCCATACAAAGCTAGAACGCTAAAGCTGCATGCAATCAAATACTGTATTTCCAAAAAATGATTATATTGGAAGGACCCACTTGGCTTCCTCTTGGTCTGTCTAGTCGAGTCAGAAACAGAAAAGGTTATAAGCCTATTTCACAAAGGAGTGTGTGGAGGACACCACGCCTGGAGGGATACGGCATATAAAATCCTGAGGGATGGTCATTATTGGCCCAAAATTTTCTCAGATGTCAATGCTAAGGTACGAGCTTGTAGCCCTTGCCAATTTTTTGCAAGAAAACATAAACTCCCAGTGATGCCATTGGTCCCAGTCAAGATAGAAGCTCCTTTTTAGCAATGGGGACTAGATTTCATAGGTGAAATTAATCCTCATTCTAGTGCTCAACACAGATGGATCCTGACCACTACAGACTACTTCACCAAATGGGTGGAAGCTATCCCAACAAGAAAGGCTACTAATTTGGTGGTTATAGATTTCTTAGAAGAAAATATTATGTCTAGGTTCGGTTGTCCCAGAAAGATAGTCACAAACAATGCACAGGCTTTTAAGTCTATGGCTATAGTCAACTTTTGCCAAAAATTGAATATCGTGCTTGGTCACTCCACAACATACTACCCTCAGGGAAATGGTCTGGCAGAATCTTCAAACAAGAGCTTAATCAGTATAATCAAGAAAGTGCTAAATGAAAATAAAAAGTCTTGGCATGTGCATTTGAAATACGCTCTGTGGGCAAATTAGATAGGCACGAAAAAGTCTATCGGTACTTCTCCCTTCCAAATGGTATATGGAACAGATGTAGTGTTGCCTATAAACCAAACACTTCTTGTAATGAAACTATGGCATGACGAGAAGGAAGAACCAAATCCTCTCACAAGAAGGTTAAACCAGCTGATTGAAATTCAGCAGCACAGGGTGGTAGTGGATGAAAGGTTGCAGAAGTACTAGGATGACATGAAGGTGTTATTCGATCATAAAGCCAAAGACAAAAATTTTCTCCTTGGGGATTTGGTTTTGAGATGGGACGCTCAGAAGGAGGATTCGGGAAAAAATGGTAAATTCGATCACATTTGGTATGGACCATTTAAGGTAGCATCTCCTGAAGGAAAAAAATCATTTCTGCTTGAAAATTTTGATGGTAAAATCTTGAATGCCGCTTTCAATGGTTGTTTTTTAAAACATTATATGGAATAAATGATCTCTAGAATTTCCACTGTATATACCGTTTTGTTCTTTATTTTCATATTTTTCTTTAGAAAGTCTATTTTTATTCTGTAAATAAATAAAAATAAAATAAAATTAGTTAAGTTTTATTTATATACTATAAAAAAAAAAAGAAAAAAAAAAATTGATTCTTGTTATATTGTCCTTTCACAGGATTCTGGCTGACAGCCTGACAAGAAAAAGCATCAAACAGATAGCCTGAAAGCAGAAGATAAATTTACCAAAAATAGGTGATAGATAGGATTTTCTGTTATTTTAAAAAGAAGAATGATAATGGTAAAGCAAAGTTATGAGTTCCAACAAAGTCCATTGTATGAAAACAAAAATTTTGTTTCAAAAAAATGCGTTGCTTATCCCATAAGCTGATAGGTAAATAAAAAGCGTTTTCAATACTTAAGCCTTAAGGGTTTCACCTAGAACAAGATTAGAGGTAATCGAAGTAAAAATATTTAAGAGAATATTCCAAAGGGTTAGGTTTAATTTATAACCTCTTTTTTCTGACTTACAGATCGTTCGACGTCCCCTTTTTATACCCTCAGTTCTGAATCATTTTCTTTTTCGGGTTTCCCATAAAGGTAGGAGAGATTACGTCTTAACTTTTGAAATTGAAAAATAGTTCTAAATCAGTAAGACCAGTCCTCATATTTCTTATTCTCTGACTAAACGTGGTTATGCTTAGGCTGATTCTGACTCTCTTAGGTTTCTTAACAGTTTGTCTGAGGATTTCAGCTTGCTCAAAAGAAAACCCCTGAAATTAATCTTCCCCTTTTTTCTCTGCAGACTAAGGTGTTTTGAAAGTTGAGAAAAGGTTGGTCTAGAGAAATCAAAACAAGTTGACAAACCTCTATTTGCAAATTTTTACACAGATAACACCCCTGGTATATTAAGTATCACTGATTGCCCCCGCTTCGTATTCATAAGCTAAATATAAGACAGATGGTGAAAGGAAATTCATATTTGATTGCTCCCATCTAGTCCAAAAGACGATGAAAGGAAATTCATTTAAATGATTGCCCTCGTCTAATATAAAGGAACAGATAACTTCACTGAGGTACTGAACAGGTCCGCTAGCAGTGAAGCAATATTTGAGTGTAAATATATAATTAGCACTCGAAGCGGTGAAAGGAAATTTAGTAAAAAAGGGACAGATAACTTCACCGGCGTACTGAACAGGCCCGCTGGCAGTGAAGCAATATATGAGGTATCTATAAGGTTGTCATACTTATCTACCACTCTACTCTAGTTACCAGTTTTTTCAAAACTAGATCTACATCCCACGTCTAGATAGAGCTCCCCTTTTAAAAATATAAGTTTTGTTTCGATTGATGCAAGCCGAAATTCACAAATCTGTTGAGTTTCCTAAGATTGATTTGATCATCTTAATACTAACTTAATTTTAGATGAGAAGGAGAAGATTATGAAGAAGACTACAACTGAGTTTAAAACAAATAAGAACTTTGAAAAGATTTTCAGAAGTTAAAATGAAATCTCTTTTTTCCTCTTTTTCCTCTTCCTTAGCAGTTTCGACAGTGATAAACCTTTGACACCATTAACCCAATGAAGGCACTAAGTCTACATGTTCTCCTTGTCCCACAAGGAGACAAGGTCCCCAGTTGGAGCCTATGTTGAAACAGTTCCTAAATTTTTATTTCTTTTTTATCCCTAAGGCCTACATTTTCCTTTTTCGAGTTTCGGCTTTTCACAAAACATGAATTTCGTTATCAATCCCAATCACACTGCATCTTTTTCTCAAAGAATTTAATTATTTGGATAATAAAAGGCAAACAAGCTTAAAATAATTATAAGAATCCCGATGCCTTTTCTATGAAATTATTTTAATCATGATAAGTTTTAAAACTAACGGATTTAAGGTTAAGCTTAAAGAATTTTCGGCATTTGGGGTTTGCTAAAAACATATTTTTTTGATACAAATCGAATCGCGAAATCTCGATTCCCAATTTCACAAAACGTTGAAGTCTTAGTTAAAACACAGATTAATTAATTCTCTAATGTGAAAGGTTAAGGGTTAAGATAATCATGTCGCAATTTCGGGATTCGCAGTTTAGTGATAACACATCTCCTGTCATCATGATTCCCGAAATCCTGAATCACGAAACCCCGATCCATAGTTCATGTTAAATCAAATTAACTCTGTTTTGGCCTTAATCATGATTAGTTAGTTAATTAAGATGAGTTTAAGTCCTGTCATTAAATTAACACGTCGCAATTTCGGAGATAGGATTTCATCGATGACATACTTCTCGACAACATGATCCCCGAAATCTCGAAAATGCTTAATCTCAATTAATTACTTCGCTAAAACATTTTAAATCTTAATTAACATGTCATGATTTTGGAGATCGGATTTCATCGATGACATACTTCTCGACATCATGATTTCCGAAATCCAGAAAAACAAAGTTTTCAGTCTTAATCTATGATTAGCACTAATTAACCTTTTTCAAAAATAGGATTAATGATAATCATTCTTTTTAAGTTTTCGTTCATGTTTCACTTTTCGATTAAGTAAAGTGTCCCAAGTTTTCTTTAAAAAACCGAAGGCGCCCAAATACGGACATTAAATGCGTATCTCAGAAATATATCTTCTGCATTAAATGCCTTGAATTCTTGTTAGCTATGTCAATCTCATCACTTTTAAATGTATTCAAAGTGAGCATTTAAATGTCTGTGTTTTCATTTTATCAAGCAAGAAACACTTAGCTGAGCTAGTTCATTCATTTTCTGTGACAGGTTTTCAATTTAACGTAAATTCATGGCACCGAAAAAGGCATTGAAGAAGAGTGAAGATACACAGGAAGGAGATATCATCTCTGACACCACACCACACGCTATAGACTCCATTAAATATTGGACTTAAATCTCTAAATTTATGGAATATGAACTAAAAAATGATCATCCTGATTCAGAGAATCATTGTCGGGACATAGCTGAATCAGAGCTTCATAAGATCACTACGCGCCCGCGGCTCATGGCATACAATGATATGATCAGTTGGGCACTGGAAAAGGTCGATATCCCGACGAGAAGCATCTTAAACGATCAAGGAGTTATCGTCAGTTCATTCAGGCCATAACACATATAAGTAATTTATAAACTCTCGCCAAATCCTAAACATACTTTTAATGCCAAATTTTTAGCAGAGTTTCAGAGGAAAGAACGCATTGAGGCAGACCAAACATATCCTGATATGATTAGAGAATGGGTGAGGTGTCTAGCAAAGTTTAGAGCTAATACCCATGGGATTTATGCTACAACATCCTTGAATGAATACATGGTATATGTAGCTATTATGCTATGTAGACTTTTCGGGAGAGAAGATCCCTGCCATTTTTATGCAGATTGGGTGCCCTTTTTAGAAGAAGCAACATAAGGGAATGCTTTTAACTGGCATAATATTTTGTCAGATAACCTAACACAAGAAATCTAAAACTACAAAGCAACAAAATCAAAGGGACAACCAACATCCTTTTACATGTCAGCATACATTATGGATGTAATCTATTATGTGACTCATTTTCCCTTAATGAATTGGAGTTGGAATATTTCTTGTCCAGAATCCATTCATAAATATCACTCGGCCCTTTGGGAAGAAAATGCTAAGGATGCATTTTATGAGGTTTCTCATTTTATTATAATTCCGATGCATAAAATATTTTTTTGATGCGAACCCCCTCGCATTTCTGATGCAATCACAGAAAATCTTAAAGCAATTGCTAACTGGTTTATTGAGGAGAATTTTTCCTACATTAGGGTTTACGGTTGTTCCATTCCCCCTCATGCACTCCCTAAATTCCTACCAGACAGATTGGTGTGCAGGGAGGTATCCCATCAGATAGTAAAGAGGGGCATTGGATTAGAACTAAAAGAAGCTTAGAAGAAGTCATGGCCAACTTTCCCTGTACATATTGGGGAATTTTTTGTATTAAATCTAGGCCATTCTAAGGTAGAGGTTGAATCATTAGAAGAAGTGGAATTAGTTGATATTGAGCATAGAAAGTATGACCCCTACCAAGTAATAAGCAGACATTTTATACATTGTAATCTAAAGGCCTATGAGCATGAAACATCTATCTATAATGATGTATTCAAGGATGTCAAATCCTATGAAGAAGTATTGAACAGAGTACAAGCCATACCACTTGACTCACAGAAAGTATTCGCGTCATTCCAGAGCCATAAGCAAAGTTGCCTACCCAAGAGTTTGCAGGGTGAAGTTTTGACCACACCTCCAGAGTAGGAAGGGCCTCCTCCATGGTTTGAAACAAATACATAGGACAAAGCAAATACCAAAGGAAAGATGAAGGATATTGAGATACCTTCCAAAGACACAGAAGGTTCCCAAAAAAAAGAATCAGAGAAAGGGAAGGGAAAAGAGTGAGAAACACCCCCAAAAATCCCTAAGGATGTTCCAGAAAAGACAGGAGGAACAACATCAACAGAGCTTGGTAGTCCCATAACTTCCTTAACCCCATTGCAGTCAACTTATGGAACACCCCATGAAGGAGCTCTGTATGTCAATGATCTAGAGCCAATTTCAAGGGATGAGATTCCTCCATCAGATTATTTTTTCAGTAAAAAGAGAAGAGCAATCTTGAAACAAGAAATCCATCCGAGAGGAGAGGGGATGATTAAAAAACATATGGTCATTATAGATGGAAAGAAGCTTAAATATGGAGAATTTGCTACAGAGTTAGTAGGTACAATGGGAGCTATAGCATTGGCAAATATATATTATGTTGGTAGTTTAACAACCATGCTCGAACAAAAAGACCAAACAATAACTCAGCTGCAAGACAAATTGAAAGAAACTGAGAAAAATATCAGTTGGGGAATACAAAAGGGTCTAGAACAAGACAGACTAAAAGATATTCAAGAAATTCAGAAAATGAAAACAGGCTTAGAAGAGACAAAACAGATAATATAGGTCACACAGGCATAGGTCCAAAAGTGGGAAGAAGAAAATAAACAGTTACAATATAAAATTAGTTCTATTACTAATCAAGTAGTAGAACTTGAAATTTTCAGGGCACAAACATTAGGAATACATTTGAAAATAGAAGAAGAACAATAGAAAGTGTTTTTAAATCTGGAGGTAGTCCAAAATTACTTTCAAGAAACAAATAAATCCTTGGAGAATGTTCTCCAGAAGGAAAGGGAAGCAAAAGCGGCTAGAACGACTTTCCAAAAGGCAGTAGCTCTCTCAACAAAGGAAGAAGTTGGGAGGATTAAAAAATTATCCATTTCAGAATAGGTTAAAGGGGACGTAATACTTAAAGTGTGGGAAGCAGACCTGGTTGAATATAAAAGAATAACTAGAGATGTCAATGATGATTGCCAGTGAATTTTTGGTCTCTTAGAAAGGAATTCATTGAATATCAGAAAAAATGACTGTCCTTGATTATTAGGTGACATTAACATTGCCAAACACCAGCTAAGATTCAAAGAAGAGCTGGAGGAAATGAAGATAGAGATCTCAAAAATTAAATTAATCAATATCACAGAAATCGACAGATGGATGGTGACACCGAACCTAAAGTTGCAAACTATTAAGTTCACAGGGAGGATGATAGAAGATCATTTTCCTGAATTACAGAAAATATTCTTCATGTTTGAAGCAAAAGAGATACCAGACGCTCCCAAAGTTTTTGTGAAATTTTTGGGAAAGTGTGTTCAGTATCTTGAGGCGGAGAAAGGAAGTTCGTCAACACAAACATAAAAACATTTTTTTTGAATATTTTCATCATTAGAAATTAGAAAAGAAATGTAAATGGTTGACATTATTCATATATGTAGCCGTAATCATAGGAAGTTGGTTAATTACCAACGAGAAAATATTTGATGAAGATGTATAAATATATTTTCAAAATACTGAGAAAGGGATTTTTGATTTTTGGAGAGAGTCGATTGTATTAGCAGTTTTCTAATTCATCATAATATATGATACAGATGAGATTCTGAATCCTGCCAATTTGTAGCTATGTGCTCTTTAACCCTGTTTACTATACTTTATTATGTTTTTTGTTCAATTTTTTTCTAATGAATAATCAATTTGAAGTTATTTGTAAACATCTTTTATAGTTCAGATTGATTCGGATATCAAATTATTTACAGCTTTTCCTCTGAAATTGCTATCAATGATTTTAAGACCTGTGAATCATTTGAACCTTAATACTTAACTTTTCATTAGAAATCTCGTTTTCCTTCTTTATTACCTGTTACAATATGAGATTCTTTCTTGATTAAAGCCTCATATTTTTCAGTAGTAATTCTTTGTTATTTTATAATTCTCAAATTGTTAGAAATCCCAGAAACGACCTCGAATGTATTTATGTTAGTGTTTTGAATTTAAAAACTATTTTTCCTATTCTCATCTCTTGAAAGATTGAAGTGACATCTGATTAAATTCATTCACAATTAAATAAAATCTTATTCTCCATGACTGTTCCAAATAGCAGACAACGCAACATTGAACCTGGCCTTCAAGATCAAACCAGTATTGCTTTGAACCTATTTAATACCATGCTAGAAACAACAACTAACCGGGTCGAAATAGAACGTTCATGGGCTGCTATTGACCGATATATTAGCATCCAAGAACAATGAGAAGCTAGACAGAGACAGTTGAGAAACTGATTCTGCTTCACCCTTTCTTTTCAATTCTTATCCTCAAGCTATTCTTTTTTACCTTTATGGATGCCTTGATGGTATAATTTATAGCCTTAAGGTATAAACTCAGGAACAACACTGCTGATTCTGAGAATCACCTTCAGGATATAGTAGCATCAAAGCTTCATAAGATCGCAGCACGCCCTCGGCTTGTGGCATACAACGATATGATCAATTGGGCCTTGGAGAAGGTTGATATCCTGATGAGAAGCATTTACAATGATCAAGTGGTTGTTGTTAGCTCATTCAGGCTAGAACATATACAAGTAATGTACAAACTCTCACCAAATCCTAAGTACATTTATAATTCCAAATTTACAGCTGAGTTTCAAAGAAAATAATGTACTGAGGCAGACCAAACATATCCTGATCATATTAAAGGATGGTGGAGATGTCCATTGAAATTTAGGGCCAATACCCATGGAATTTATGCCACAACATCTTTGAACACGTACATGGTCTATGTAGCCATCATGCTATGTAGACTCTTCGGGAAAAATAATCCCTGCCATTTCCCTCATAATGGGTGCCCCTTTTAGAAGAAGCATCAGAAGGATACACTTTTAACTGGAGCAAGATTTTGTCTGATAACCTATCCCAAGAGGTTTGAAATTACAGATTTGCAATATCTAAAGGTCAACCAATGGACTTTTACATGTTGGCATACATCATGGATGCAATCTACTTTGTGACTCCATTTTTCCTAATGAATTGGAGTTGGAACATAAACTGCCCTGAACCCATTCACGAGTATCACTCTATTCTATGGGAAGAAAATGCTAAGAATGTGTTTTACGAAATTTGTCATTTCATAGTAATTCCAATGCATAAAATGTTTTATGGCCATGAACCCCCTCATTGATGAAAACTTCTCTTACATTAGGGTTTATGGGTGCTCAATCCCCCCTCATGCACTTCCAAAATTCCTCCCGGACAGATTAGTGTGTAGAGAGGTAGTGCACCAAATAGTAAAAGGCGATATTGGAATAGAGCTAATGGCAACTCAAAAGAAGTCCTGGCCAATCTTCCTTGTGGATAGTGGGAAATTTCCATTGCAAAACCTAGGCCATTCTAAAGTGGAAGCAAAAGCACTAGAAGAGGTTAAACTGGTAAATATCAAACATAAAAAACATGACCCTTATCAACTAGTGAACAAACATTTGATGCACTGCAATATGAAAGCTTATGAACATGAAAAGTTTGTTTATGATGATATATTCAAAGAGGTTAAAACCTATGAGGAGGTATTGAATAGGGTACAGGCCTTATCACCCAACTTACAGACTGGTTTCATGTCCTTCCAAGGTCATAGGTGAAGTTGTTTGCCAAAGATTTTGCTGGGTGAATCCACGACCTCCCCTCTAGAGAAAGAAGGGCCTCCCCCATGTTTTGAAATAGAGTTACAGGATACAACAACTGCAAAGGAAAATATGAAGGAAATCGAAATGCCTTCACAAGAAACAGAAGTTCCTCAGACAAAGAAATCAAAGTCAAGGAAAGATAAGGAGTTGGAAACATCCCCATAAATCCCTGAGGATTTTCCCAAAAAATTAGGAGGAACAACATCAACGGATATTGGAAGTCCTATTACTTCTTTGACCCCTTTGCAGTGTACTTATGGTAACCCCCAAATGGAATTCCTTTACGTTAGTGATCTCGAACCTATTTCTAGGGATGAAATTCCTTCCTCTGATTACTTTTTCAGTAGAAAGAGGAAGGCTATCCTGAAATAGGAAATGTATCCAAGAGGAGTCAGGATGATAAAAAAGCACAAGATCATCATAGATGGACAAAAACTTGAAGAGGGGGAATTCACTACAGAAATAGAAGGCACAATGGGAGCCTTAGCATCAACAAGTTTATACTCTGTGGGTAATCTGATAACTATGTTGCAGCAGAAAGATCAGATGATAGCTCAGCTACAAATTCAATTAAAGGAGATTGAAAGAAGTATCATCCGGGAGATAAACAAGGGTCTAGAATGAGCCAGATTCAATGACATTCAAGAGATTTGAAAACTGAAAGCAAGCTTAGATGAAGAAAACCTGAAGTTACAGGTTAGTCAAGCATAGGTCCTACAACAAGAAGAAATGAATAGACAATTACAAAATAAGATTAATTCCATTCAAAATCAAGTGGTAGAGCTTGAAATCTTCCAAGCCCAGGTGTTGGAAATACATACAAAGATAAAAAAAAGAGCAACAGGGAGTGTTCTTTAAGTTGGAATTTATTCATAATTATTTTCAGGAAGCAAGTAAATCCTTGGAGAGTATTATTCTGAAAGAGAGAGAAGCGAAAGTAGCCAGAACAACTTTTCAAAAAGAAGTGGCTCTTACAACAAAAGAGGAGGTCGCAGAGACTCAAAATATATATGTTTTAGAGTAGGTTAAAGGTGATATAATACTCAAAGTATGGGAGGAAAACCTCACAGAAAACAAGAGAATAACCAGAGAGGTTAATGATAACTGTCAAGGAATTTTCGACCTTTTAGGGAAAGCTTCATTGAACATTGGAAGAAACAACTGTCCAGGGTTGTTAGGAGAAATTAACATTGGTAAGCATTAGTTAAGATTCAAGGAGGATCTGGAAGAAATTCAGGTAGAGATCCCACAAATAAACGTAATCAATGTCACTCAATTTGACAAATGGATAGTAATGCCGAACTTAAGGTTACAAACTATTAAGTTCACAAGAAGTATAATCAAAGACTGTCTACCTGAACTACAAAGAAAGTTTTTGCTGTTTGAGGTGAAAGATATTCCTGAAGCTCCCAGAGTTTCGGTGCAGTTTTGGGAAAATGTATTCGATGTCTTAAAACAGAAGAAGGAAGTTCATCAACGAAGACATGAAATACTCTTTTGGATATTTTCATCATTGAAATAATAAAGAAGCTAAAATTGAAATGTAAATGGTTCAACATTGCTCATTTATGTAACCATTGGTCTTCAAAAGTTAGTTAATCAATAACTGAAAAAAAATTGGTGATCATGTATAAATATAACTTCACAAGACTAGGAAAATGATTTTGTTTTTTGGGGAGCCAATTGTATTAGAACTTTTCTGATTTACAGTGATATAGATAATGCAGATGAGATTCTGAATTCTGTCAACTTGAAGCTATGTGTTCCTTTACTCTGTTTTCAATATCTTTCAACACCTTTCTTTTCATGTCTTCATAATGAATGATCCTTTATAATTTAAATCAAACTTCTATTGTAGTCTGAATTTATTTAATTATCTAATCATTTACAATTTTTCCTCTATGATTGCTATCAACAGTTTCAAGACCTGTAGGTCATTTGGATGGTTATATTTTATATTTCATTAGAAATCTCGTTTTTCTTCTGTTATGATATGAGATTCTTTCATGATTAAAACCTCATATTTTTCGACAACGTTACTTTTGTTATTATTTTACTATTCTCAAATTGTTTCAAGTACATGAAACAACCTCTACTGTTATTGTGTTATTATTTTGAGTTCCAAAACTCCTTTTCTATTTCATCCCTCAAAACTGAAGTAACAAATCTTTAAACATTTTATAATGCAACAAAATTTTACCCCCCATGATTGCCCCAAATAATAGACAGTCTAACATAGAACCTGGTCTTCAAGATCAAACTAGCATTGCTTTGAACTTATTTAATACTATCCTGCAAACAACAATGACCTGGGTCGAATTAGAACGTTCATGGGCAGTTATCGCGAGAGACATCAACATCCAAGAGCAATGGGAAGCTAGACAGAGACAGTTGAGAAACCAACTCTGATTTACCCTTCACATTTGATTCTTACCACTTATTCTCTTTATCTTTTCGGATGCCTTGACGGTATACTTTAGAGCTTTAAAGTATAAACTCAAGAACAACACCCCCTCTCTTGTGGAATCATAGCCCCCTATAACTCTAGGTCCTTGTTCGTCTGACAACCAATGATGTATTTATTATTAATAATGATAAGAAACATTACATGTATTGGGCACACTGGCCTTTTAATAATTGTTTGGGCACTCTCGCCTCTCAACATTGTAACAATATATTATTTAAAATGGGGTTTCAAAACCTGGGGTGTTAGACAACCCTTCATGTTACCTCAGACTTGTGCAAGTTTAGATGTATCAATGAGTACCTGCAATAAACCTTACACAATAATAGATATTCATTGTGATCAATAGGTGATAATAGGAGATTCTTTCTCTCTTATTTATACTTTCATGTATCTTCCTCAAGGGGTTACCTTCTAAAAAACTTAACCCAGTTTTCTTCTTTTAGGGCTAACCCACTTCTAACCACTTGTCCTCTTCTAAACCACTTTTCTACAAATAGTAAATTCTCCACTTCTAGTTGTAACTAATTTATTTTTAATTATTTTCTTATTTGCACCAACTTAGCCCATGATTAACTCCTACTTTCACTCACTTGACTAGTCAACTTCTTCTAGGAGCTTCTAGAATAATTTTGACTTCTTTGACTTCTAGATAATGCATTAGGGTTCTCCAACTTCTCAAGGTCATAACTCTCTAACCATGAGGAGTTATGTGGCATTCCAAATATCACCGGAAATGGAATGACATGTACTATCCATATAGAATAGTTTTACCTACAAATATACTAACCTTAATACCATTATACATAAAAAAAAATTAGATCCATTAAACATACTATTGGGATACCATAATTTGCTACCAGACTTGCTTCAAGGGTTGACATCAATGAAACCCAACCCAATTAATCAACAATATCCCCCTTTGGAATTCATGGAAACACTCTGATGAAACACTAAAGTCATATTTCTTATGCTTCCCCTGTGATAATCACTCCCCTTGGAAAAAATGCCTCTGTGTTATGTCTCCAAGCATCTAACTCTTGGTCCTACATTTGATGAATCTATTTGTTCTACATCTCATCATTCTCTCCCCCTTTGACATCAATGGTAAAGGTAAATTCATGTTCGGGGTTGTTCCCCCTAACTGAAATTTCCTTGGGGTTGCTCCTCCTGACTGAACTCTTCCTGAACCTTATCCCCCAACCTGAACTATCCTCTTGATGGATCTTCCTTTTGTAAATCTAAAACATGTAAGACAAGCATTCAAAGGAATTCATTTTGAAGTAGAAATTACTCTGAGCCTCTTGCGAAGATACTCAAAAGCTGCCCTTGGAAGCAGTTTTGTGAAGATATCCACAACATGTTCTTTTGTTCCCACCTATTCAACTCTGATGTTCTTCTCTGCAACCTATGCCATAGAAAGTGATACTTGACAGGAATGTGCTTCGTCTTGGAGTGCATCACTAGATTCTTTGAGATACTGATAGTTCTTGTATTATCAAAATATATAGGAATGGGATTATCATACTCAACCTATATATCTATGAAATTTTGTTTCATCCATAGATCTTGTGTACATGTTGTTGTTGCAATAGAATCTGCTTCGGTTGTAGACAATGATACTGATGACTATTTCTTGCTTATCCAAGATACCAAACACTCACCCAAGTAGAATGTCACTCCACTGGTGCTTCATCGGTCATCAATGCAAACTACCCAATCTGCATCTGTGTAGGCAATAAGTGATAGATCCTTTCCTTTTGGATACCATAATCCAAACTCTTATGTTCCCTTGAGATATCTGAAAATCCTCTTCACTGCTAGAACATGTGATTTCTTTGGTGCTGCTTGAAATCATGCCACCTGTCCAATTTCCTGCATTACATTTGGTCTGGATGTTGTCACATAGAGTAAGCTACCAATCATTGACCTGTATTGCCTCTGATATCTATACTTTGAATCATCATCTTTGCTCAACTTGCAACTGGTTTTCATAGGAGTGTTAACTGGTTTTCAATCTTCCATTCCGAACTTCTTTAGCATTTATCTGATATACTTAGTTTGAGAAATAAAAATGCTTTGGTGCTTTCACATATCTGAAGACCCATAAAGAAAGATAGTTCTCCAAGTAATGGCATTTCAAATTCATTTTGCATATCCTTCGCAAATTTCTGGCTTAGCCAGTCATCCTCACTTGATGTAGAGGGTGTTGTCTTCATTTCATTTTCTGAACACTGGTTGCAGTAGATATCTATCCAGTCTAGAGTACCATGCTCTAGGATCCTGTTTTAGACCATACAAGGCCTTATTTAACCTATGCACATAATATTCGTTCTCTATCAGCTGAAATCCTTCTAGTTTCTCAATGTAGACTTCTTCTTCAAGTTCCCTATTCAGAAAGGATGATTTCATGTCCATCTGATACACTTTAATATTCTTGGAGCATGCATAAGATAAGATCAATCAGATTGCTTACATTATGGAAACTGGGGAAAACGTCTCTTCAAAGTCGATCTCTTCAACCTGTGTGTATCCTTTACATACCAATCTAGCTTTGTTCCTGGTAACCTGTCCATATTCATTCAATTTATTTCTGAAGACCCACTTTGTGCCAATCACATTCTTGTACCGAGGTCTTGGAACCAATTCCCAAGTGTCATTCTTCTATATTTGATTCAAATATTCATTCATGGCTTTTTTCCAGAATTCATCATTGCTGGCTTATTCAAAACAGTTTTGTTCAATCAAAGATAAGAGTGCTAGGTGCAAATGTTTCGGTGAACAATTTTTTCCTCCAGTCTCAATTCATGCATCTTTGTTCCCAATAATCTGATCTAAAGGATGACTCTTATGTACTCGTTTGTTAGGTTTCTTTGGAGGTACTTGTTGAACTTTATCTTCTAATTCTATTTGATCTTATTCATATCCCTTTTCTACATCTTCTTCATCCTTTGCTTCTTCTTTGTAAACCTGTTCCACTGATTCTTCTCTTCTTCCTTTATTTTTCGAGCACTTGTTTCATCAACTGTTACATTTGTTGCATCCCTTTCGTCACCTAAATGAGCAAAATAAGGACTCTTACAAGTCCATTTGGGTTAGCTAGACAGGACATAAATGAATGCAAGAGTTAGAAACATCGAGCATAAGAAATAAATAAAATACTAAGCTAAGAACAATAAAAGAAACTAAACTAGAGTGCATAAGGATATTACAATCAAACATAAACAAAATTCATTCCACCAATGGATAGGATTGTATTAGTGGGAAAACACCAAAGAGAAAGGGAGACTTATGGGTCCCCTCTTCCTCCAAGCGAGGTCTCTTGAACCCCCAATGATGGAGCTCTTCTTAAATAGTAAACTTGAAGGAAATGGTGAAGAAATCCAAAGCTCATTCACTCAAGAGGTGATGTGAATAGCTCAATCAAATGATGCTTGTATGCTATTGATGAGGAAAGAGGACCCTCCAAGAGAATATAGGCAACATAACAATACAAATGAATTCTTGGAAATATAGTGTACCCATGGCCTCTTTTCATAGAAAATCTTTGAGGCATTATTCAACCAGTGTGAACAAGGGGCTCTTTAGGGAACCCTTAGGTCTTTGACCAGCCCCCCACTCAGATTCAGCTCAGATTTGGGTGTGAAATCAACTTGGAAGTTGAACAAGAAGTTGATGGAAGGCTGGCCAAAATTATAAATGCATCGTTATGAGGTGTGCATAGTTTTTTGCATCCACAGTTGTGCATCGGGCGCATGTGTGCTTTTCCAATGTTTTCAACTGGTGCATGTGCGCGCGCTTCTTGTGTATTCTGAGCGCATGATGATTTTATAACTGGTTGTATAGTTTTGAGCCTTTTGAAAATGCATTTTTGGGCCATGGATGAACTAATAGGTGTTTGGAGATGTTGGACTCTTGTAACCATTTGCGGATGAAATTTCAGTGACAATAGATGCCCCCTGATGTATGAGGTTAGGAGCATACGTATAGCCGAAATACATCAATGTTTCTTCTACTGAGATTACCATTGTAAGAAAGAGTGTTGAGGGGATTTTCAAGAATGACCCATTGGAGGGATATGGGAACCTGTAGGACCCAAACCTTTCCCAAGGTGTGGAAAAATAAAACCGTGTACAAACAAGGCGGGCATGCCCCATGCTCGTGTCATGTAACTCAAAAAATGTGTAATACAGTAACTAAAAATTTGTGTTGGTGTAGATGACTGCATCACCCTTAGGGGTGTGTTGATAATGGCAGAGGACAATTATCATGGTGAACAAACTCTAAAAAGAGGTGATGACACCTATAATAAGTGTCGAGGATTCATAGGTATTGATGGCCTAACAATTTTCAGAGGTCTTTGACAAATATAAAAACAACTGCAATAGTCACAAAGTAAGACCCACTGCAACATGATAGAGTGTTGAGGTCGAATGTCATGGGGGTCAACAATATCAAAGAGAAATGATGTTCTCTCTGTTCCATCCGAGACTCCTCATTGTGAAGGAAATGAGAGTCAAGATACTGTCACCCATCTGGAAACTGTGTTGATGTCAACAAAAAGGGAGACGCGACTCCAAGAAGTGAAGGGCTTCATGAAGTCCACTAGACAAGATCAGGAATTGATTAGGAACATGGAAGAAGTCAAGAAGTGGTGATACTTGAGACTTCCATTGGTTGGGGATATGTGTAAAGGATGAGTGGAAGCAACCATGAAACTAGACCTAGCATCAGGGGGATGACTAGGCTTAGGTAAATTGGGCCAGAGGCATGAGAAAATGGACAAATGCAGAGATCAAAAAGGTGTATGGACTGTAAGATACTCGGGGTTTATGGATAATGTCAACAAGGGTAGGAGGTGAAAAATGCCCCAACAAAGGGCGACAAGGGCTGCTTTGCCGGAAAAAGGAAGGTTGCTATAGGAGACAAAATAGAAAGCTATGTAAATGAAGGAAACAAAGGTTTTGTACAATTACCAAATGAATAAAGAATAAGGTGGGACAATAGTGTAGATACAAAAATGGGTGCCCCAGTGCTAGATGGCTTAGCTGGTAAGGGAACAAGTTGTTTGGAAAACAGGTGGAGGGTTAGGGCCCCATAGGTGGGTTTTTGTATTAGGGAAATGAATGGAGAACAATATGCAGATGGGAAAACTAATGCTGGATGAAATGGAGGGTTGATGATACTACGATGATGAAGTTAAATGTGAACCGTAATGAGATTATATGGGAGTACATTGTGGGGAAGCAAGCAAAATGAGGAGAAGGAGCATGTGGATGATTCTCGGGAATGAAGAGACTATTGGGACTCCAAGCCCTAGGGGATGAAAACAACACGAGTTTCAAAGTGCCAGAGGGGACTATACGTGGGACAACTCATGTAGGAGATAATTCTATCGAATGACAGTACTGAAATGAAGTGGAGGTGTGAGTACTGCAGAGCCGGATGGACCCTAGAGGAAAATTTCGGAGGGTGTGATTGGGAGATGCAATTGATATTTAGAGGGAATGATTACATTCCAGTGTCGATGATATACTTGAAGAGGTAGCACTGATGCATGATGACCTAGTACCTGCACACATGAAAAATGAATACTCGATGTGAACAATATATGAAGATAGAGAACATATAACAATTATTCAATAATTTATGAATATAAGCAAGCGTACCTGGGTAGGATGTGAGAAAAATATGTCCTCCGGGGTTGAGGATGGATGGTGACCCGGGGGATGTGATTCTATAGGGGGAAAGATCCTAATCTCGTGGCTAAAGATGGATCAGAAAATAGACCCCCAGAGCTCCTGTAATTAAGCATGGAAGTTTGAAAAAAGGGACTATATATAGTTGTAGGGCCCACAATGCCACCTCATTTGTACCTTCTATCTTAGTGAGTGGATGAGAGGTTGTGTTGATCAGGGCGCTAACTTGTTAGGGGCTAGTGAGACCACTGTTGGGAGAGTCGTGAGCAGGGGAGATATGGCGGAGGGATGAGGCTAGTGTGAAGTCGACTGATGATGAGAGGGCGGGCATGAGACACCATTATGATGATCCTGGCGCAAGTCCGTCACATGTTGCTCTAGCGGGGGTTGACAGAGAGTTTGAGGAGTTTTGCCATAGATTGGAGGCAGTATTACAGGGAGTGCCCGAGGGTTTTTGGACTCGGATCCAAGACGAGGGAGTCTTTGAGTAGTGTGTGGGCCTTTAGGTAGAGTCACAGACCTTGATCCGCAGGGTAGCTGTAGTGGGGGTGATGATGACTGGGTGATTTCCCCCAGGGCCTGAGGGACCCTTAGCTAGTGGGGCACCTCCTCCAGAGAGAGGACTAGGTGGTGGACCTCTAGAGGTGCCATGAGTGCCTCTGTATATGTATTTTTGTACTTATATAGGCTTGCGAGCCCATTTTGTATGTGGTGCTATGACACTGGCTTTGTACCTATAGGGGTGAGATGGTCACCTACCTACGGATGTTGGATATGTTGGACTATTTTTTGTAAACATTGATGGCATATTGATCAATATATATATATATATATATATATATATATATGGATATACATTTGGGATCTATATGATGTTTATATGTGATGATGATTTTTTAGTTCTTTTTATGATGTCTAATTTATATGCTGTGACAGACTTTGTGATGGGTTATGTATGTGTAAAGGTATATTGATGTGATAAATTCCAATCTAACACTAGGTTATCCATGTTATCTACTATTTGATTGAATCAAAATGTCGAGATAAGAGTCTAACTTGGAGGTATTTGCGAAAGAGGTAGGGATCACGGACATGGTACACATTGTTGAGCTGAAGGACCACGAGCTGGAAATCTAGTAAAATGCTAAGGTAACAAATATGGCGGCGACTGGCCTCAGCAAGGAGGCAAATGATGGCTATGTATTCTTCTTGGTTATTGGTTGCTAAGCCCAAACATATGTCACTAAAGTGGAGCAGTTCATGTGAGGGGGTGTAGAGGGCCCAAGCGATCGAAGCAAGATTCTGTTTCCATCGGCTAGCTCCGTCGGCATAACCGATGTGGTAGGATGATGGAGGAGGCATCTGTCAAGAACATAAATGGTAGCTTAGACACAAGGCATGGAGAGAAAAAAAAAATATTAAAAACTCTACAAAATGTGTACAAAAATAAAAAGCCTAGTGTAGAATGACTACGCTCGGGAACAAAATTTCTTTAAGTACAACCCGTTGACAAGTTCTTTGAGAGGGTGGCCTTCGGGGGAGGCCATTATGTATGTGCATTTAGTGAGGCAATGTTGGATGATGTAAGTTCCATGCCATAATGACTTGAATTTTCCATGGCTGAGGGTATCATGAGCGATATCGTAAGCAAGGATGAGGTCACCTTCGTTAAATGAGCGAAGGTTGACATGGAGATCAAATGTGGCCTTCGACCATTTTTTAGCTGCCTCATTGTTTTGTAAGGAAGACCGACGGTCCTCATCCACTGATTCTAAGTTCAGAAATCACTGCTCCATTGGAGAAGTGTCGGGTAATAGCTCAATAGTGGTGCGTAAGGTGGGAATTTTTCACTCGATTGGGAGAGTGGCCTCAAACCTATGGACTAGATGAAATGGTGTGAAACTAGAGGTAGTTTTAACTACTGTGCAATAAGCCCATAGTGAGGAAAATAACATATGATGCCAATTGGTCTTATGTTTGTTAACCCCACGCTGCAGCATGGTTTTGAGGAACTTGTTGACTGCCTCTACCCATATGTTGGACTGAGGGTAGTATGGGGAGGTGAACTCGTGGGAGAGGCCTAAGCTGGATGAAAGTTCGATGAAAATATCATTCTTGAAATGTTTCCCGTGATTAGAGACTAGTTGTAGTGGGAATCCAAAGCGGGAGATGATGTGGTTAAATAAAAAATGCGCTGCAGTGTCAGTGATGTTGTTGAAGGTAGGCATGGTTTCAACCCACTTGGTGAAGTAATCGACTGCAACGACAATGTATTTGTGTCCATTTCTATATGGAGGGTTACAAGTCATGAAGTCTATGCCCCATTTGAAAAAGGGGTTGGCAGTGATGACTGGGTGTAGAAGAGTGGGTGGTGCTCCTGCTTTGTTGGCATATAGATAACATTTGTCACATCACTTCACAGCATGGATGCAAACATGAAACAATGTAGGCCAAAAGTAGCCAGCGCGAATGATTTTCTGGGTGGTGGACATCCCTGAGAGGTGTCTACCATAGGCGCTGTTGTGACAGTCATTCAAGACTCTATCGGCCTCGTCGATAGTAAAAAATCAATGGAGTATGGTGTCGACCCCTCACTGATATAAGGTATCACTGATAAGGAGGTATCTAGGGGGACTGGTGGAAAATATGTCAACGATCGTCCTGGGAGAGGTGGTTTCCAAACTTCTGTGTTCGGAGGTTGACGAGGAGATCACCATACCAAGGATCATCTGAGGGGATGTAAGAGATATGTTCGTCGGGGAAGTCAGTATTGACGGGAGTAATGGTAGTATCAGAGGGAAATGTCGTAATGAGTTCGATGAGGATGAGGAATTTCTTGCTCTTGAGTGTTGAAAATTTAAGGTCATACTCTTGAAGGATGACGATCCATTGAGAAAATTTTCCATTAAGTTGTCAACGACTAAGAAAGTACTGCATGGGGTTGGAATCTGCTACAACTTTGGTAGTTTGAAGCAGACTGTAATGGCACAGTTTCTGGACTTTGAGGACAACCGCAAGGGTGAGTTTCTCTTCATGATTGTATTTCAAAGGTGGCCCTGAAATATTTTTGCTAATGTAGTAAATTACATGCTTACGATCATCATCCCCTAGTTGGACTAGAACTCCTTCTACAGAGATGGTTGAGGCTGATAAGTAGAGGATATAGTTGCAGTCATATTCAGGTGGACTAATCAGTGGGGCATTGGAGAGTGTCTCTTTAAGATAATCAAAAGAGGTTTGAGCATGTTCATCCCATTGGAATGGGATGTCATGGCGTAGCAAGCGAATGAAGCCATGTGTGCGAGTGGCGTAATCAGGGACAAAGCATCATAGAAAGTTGGCTTTTCCTTGTAGGCTCTGCAGTTGGCATAAATTCTGAGGGGGTGGAATTTTTGTGATGGCTTGGACCTTGAGGGGGTCTACAGTGATGTCGCATTGGGAAACGATGAACCCAAGGAGGTGTCCAATGGTGACATATAATACGCACTTGAGGGGGTTCAAGCAGATATTATATTGACGACACCTTTGGAATATGACCCATAAATCATCAAGATGTTGAGTACATTTCTTGGATCGAGCTATGAGTTCGTCCAAGTATGTGAGGATGATATGAGCCAGATCATGAAAAATGTATTTCATGGCCCATTGGAAAGTTGCGCTAGCATTCTTGAGGAAAAAAGACATGACACAATATGAAAAAGTGCCCCAGGGGGTAGTGAAAGTGATTTTTTATTGGCCTGTTGGGTGAATCTGAATTTGGTTTTAGCTAGAGAAACTGTCCATGAAGGACAAAGCCTCATGATTGGTGCAATCATCGATAATTTGGTCGATAAAGGGCATTGGAAAGTTGTCTTTGGGACAGGCGTGATTGAGATCGCAAAATTCCATACAGACGCGGATAGTGCCCTGATTTTTGTTAACAGGAACGGGGTTGGAGACCCATGACGTATATGCGATGGGGTAGATGAACCCAACGACACATAATTTGTCAATATCGGCCTTGATGGCTACTACTTTGGATGGGTGTAGTGGACGTTGCTTTTGGCAGACATGTGTGATATCAGGCCATGTGTCTATATGATGTTCGACAATCGAGGGATCAAATCCAAGAATCTATGTGTATGACCAGGAAAAAATGTCCCGGTATTCCTGGAAGAGAGATTTGTAAGCTATAAGTTCTTCAGGAGATCATGTGCCGCCAATGGTGATATCCTCTATGACTCCAGGTTGGATGGAAATATCGATTTTGACGATTGGGGAAATGTTGGCCATGTTTCCTTCTTCAAAAGCATCGGGAGTAGGGTTAGGGTTATTGAACCAATATATATGCCCTGAGGGGAGAAAATATTTGGTTTCGATTGCATATATGAGGTTTTGGTTAGGAGGTGTGAAGGCTTCCTGTGAAAGAAAGAACGCTCTGTGATGGAGAGGATCCCATGGGCAATATGGGGTAGTTAATTCCTCGAGGATATCTTCGTCATAGTGGAACTATAGAGAATATAGGGGATCCAAGGGGGTAACATTGGTGACTTTCACCGTGTGATTGTATTATGGTGATAAAGAGTTAGGGGGGGTAACGCAAGGGGGTTGCAACTATTCGCTCGACATAAACCAAATATCAAGATACTGTGGGTTGAAAATGGTAGTCGAGCATAAACTTTCAATGGGAAAATGAACTGGAGAATTGGGGGGATTTGGGGGAAAATCCTAATATAGGTTATCCAGGAACCATGGGGAAGTAGGGAGTTTCTTAGGCTCAGGAGAAAAAACATGAACAACATCAAGTGATGGAGTAGGGGTAATCATTGGTTCTGCTGGCAGTGGCCGGGGTGTAGGATTTTGAATAAGGGTCATTTGGCGACATCTGTATTCAATGATCATAGGACATTGGTATGTTGTTGACAGGCGAAATTGACCATCTGTCAACTGGAAGAGTCAGTCTAGTCTGGGGTTGTCTAAATAACCCAAGCCATTTGGTGTAAATCATTCTGACGGGTTTAATGGATCCGTTAGCCAATATAAGAATCCTATAAGAAATGAATAAAAGAGAGAAATAACCAACTAATTACTAAACACTATATATATATGTACATATGCTCTAATGTAACTGTAGTTATTGTATTTAAGAAGAAGATATACAAGTCTCATTTATTTACATGATTTACAAGCTGCAAGTTTTAATCGAAACTTACGAAAATCAATGGAAAAATGATTGCTTCTAGGAAGCAGATAAAGAAAGCACATAAAAATATTTATTGTTTTTCTTTTATA
>SNQJ01S0030560.1:114275-130464 GCA_010110895.2 Picea sitchensis | reverse complement strand
ACTCCTATTTATACTAAATATGTCTATCAAAAGAAGCATCTAGAGGAAGATCCTTCTAGAAGCGGAAGCTTCTATTAGGTCTTATTACATTCGACTTATTCTATTTTATTGCAAGGCCTTATTAATATTGACCTTTATTACATTCGAATATATTGTTCTACCTATGTGCGGGTTAGGACCCTAACAACATCCTATATTTCAATCTCCTGGTGCTTCTTCAAAACCCAATAGGAAATCAAGGAATTAAGAAATGTTGCTACCTTTCCATGGAATGTAGCATGAAATGTATCATGGAAAAGTAGCATGAAATGTTGCTCGAATAAAATGTATCATATTATCATATAATGTGAAATGTTTTTTTTTTTTTTTAAATGTAACAGGACATGAGAAAAACTATATATGATGTAATGCTTGTAACCAACCTGCATTTCTATGATGTAAGACTTGCTACCAACATGTCATTGTTGGGGAGTAGAAGCTATAAAATTAATAAATGGATATTCCTTCAAAAGTCAGCTGTTGATGATAAGGAAGTTTACCACTGTGAGTATTCAATTAAGCTTTGTTCAAATTTCAACAAATATTAACCTTTAGAAAGTAAATTGTCAATCAAATTTGACAACACTTTTCACCTAACATTCATTTCAATAAAGTAAAAATTGCATAACAAAGTTTTTTTTTATTTTTTTGAACATTTATTTCAAAATGCATCTTTATCTTTAATTTGGAATTAAAAGAGATTTTTGAAAACAAAAAAAATTAAGTTATTTAAAAAATCAAATTTAATTTTTTTTAAATATTTTTATATTTATAATTTTATATATATTAGTAAAAGCTTATTGTTTTGTACATTTCTCTATGTTTATGATTTCATATGTAATTCCACATTTTAAATATACATTACTAATCATAGAAATTGATTTTGGGTTGAATGTTAAATTGTTAATTAGCTTTTGAGTTGATTAAAAAATTTATCCTTTTTTTCTTTCCTTCTGATTGGTCCTTCAAAAACACTTTTTATTAAGGGGTCGGGGACAAACATTTAATAAACAATTTAATTATGCACTTATCCCGCATGGTTGGAAACGAGTGCATCTATGGGTGCATGCACAAGAATTTAATAAGCAAGTTAATTATGCATTTGTAGCTAATGGTGCATCTATGATTATAGAACAAGTGCATGTACATGTAACAAAGTTACGATGTATGGGTACTAGACCATAACTATGCGGGGATATGCTTGTTCAAAAGTTTCTGCAATTAATATTGCAATGTGCAATGCACTGTTGCTTAAGTGCGAAGACTTTTGCATACGCATATCCCACACAACTATGGTTACAATTCATTAAATAGTTAATTATTTAATATTATTTATTTATTTAGTATTCTCAAAGTTACGATGTATGGGTATAGGACCATAGTTGTGTGGGGATATGCATGTGCAAAAGTCAACGCACTTAAGCAACAATGCATTGCACGTTGTAATACTCTGCATTATTCTATTAGCAGGATTCATCTCGCTACCGTTCGTCTGGAACTGTTTGGTAAGAATTTTCATTAGGGCCAACAGTTACCTATTTGTTAGGTTGGAGTATATTTACAAGGAGATAATGGTTGGATAAACCTACACCAGAGTTTAATAGATAAATAATCCACGTGATCTCTACAAAATCCTTCTTATTTGTGTACGAAAATTTAATAAACAAGTTAATTATGCAAGATTAGTGGATGGTGCATGTACATGTCCCAAAATTACGATGTACGGGTACAAGACCATAGCTATGATGAGATATGCTTCTGCAAAAGTCTCTGCACTTAAGCAACAATGCATTGCACATTGTAATATTAATTATTAATTATTATTGCAATATTAATTATTTAATATTAGATTATTAAATGATCTAGTTCTTAAGTGTGGAGACTTTTGCACAGTTATATTCCCACACCACTATGATTGCAATTTATTAAATAGTTAATTATTGAATATTATTAATTAAATATTTATTTATTTAATATTCCTAAAATTAAGATGTATGGGTACGAGACCATAGTTGTGCAGAGATATTCCTATGCAAAAGTATCCACACATTTAATATTAATTATTTAATATTAGACATTGCACTACTCTGTATTATTCTATTAGCATGATTCATCGTTGTCGCCCATCTGGAACCATTTGGTAAGCATTTTCACTGTATTTAACATTGTAATCACACTTAGATTATGGGGTTTATACTTTTGGGGGCCAACAATTACTTATTTTTAGGTTAGGTTGGAGTATATTTAGAAGGAGATAATGGTTGGATAAACCTAGATCAGTAAGGATTTTCACTGTATTTAGCATTGTAATCACACTTAGGTTATGGGGTTTATACTTTTGGGGGCCAACAATTTGTTATTTCTTAGGTTGGAGTATATTTAGAAGGAGATAATGGTTGGATAAACTTAGATCATAGTTTAAAAGAGAAATAATCCACGCGACCTGTGCAAAATACTCCTTATTTGTGCAAGAAGGAAGGAATTGTTCTCTCTTGTCCGCATGCAAGTTCATTTTATTTCCGGACTATAATTATTTCACCAATTATCTTGTGAATTTCCATTTATGCATCAGGAAAATAAATTTTATGTACAAGACTGCATTTGCAGATTTATAGAATTAAAACATTTTTTTATTGAAATTAATTTGTAGCTTTTATATAGAAGTTTTTAATAAATCTTGAATAATCCGGAATTTAATTAAGTAAATTTCAATATTGTTACTTGTCTGCAAGCTGTAATGTTTTCGTTAAACAGAGTGTGTGAAAATTTTATGATCAAATTAACAAACTTAATATTTACTACATTTTAAGATCATCAGGTCATGATTTTATTCTAGTTAGTGTAATTAAATCTATAGTTTCGAAGCTTCTTTACCATATATTGAAATTGCATAGGTGAAGGGAGAGAATTGTGTGTAAAAATAATTTTACTTTAGCATTAAATTCACTCAAATATTTATTAAAATAATCCATACTTCAATTAAACATATAGCTTGTCACTACACATTGCTAAGCTTTTGTTGAATGTAAATTTTGATTTTGATTTTTTTAATTGAATTGTACAATTCTCAAAGCTACATACAATCTACTTTCAAAATCTTATATCTCCAAGGATATGGAGATATGTCACTTTAATTCATATACAAAGTGACCTTAGTGAAATTCATTATATTCCATAGTGTGCTTTTCCTTAATAAAACTCACTCTAAGGGAAGCACTTCATTATCCTCTTTTCATTGAAATTATATAATCATAATAGTAATCCATTGTATCAATTACCTCTTTAGGATTTACTATTTTTGTTTAAGTTATTCAAGTCTGCCAAGAACTGAAGATTTTTCATTGTTCGAAAAGGGGATTTCTCTGCTTGCATGTTACCTACATGCATTTTGTTTAACAAATTTTTTTTGGTGGTTAACAATTACTCGTGCTTGTTTAGTTAAAAGATACACCATCTCTTTGGTAGAATCCACACTCTGTAACTACTTCATGGAAGCCATGTGCTAAAAGGCATACAAATTATTCACGTAAGAGACCTGCTATAATTCTCACGAGAAGAGGTTTTTTCACTTTACCCAATGTGTACAGTTAATTAGTGGTATGTTTTCTCAAGGTCAGTATCTTATAGGGGTAATAATGACTTGGCTTGAAGGTTAAAAATTTCATAGTTTTCTGCAAAAATAACTATATATAGTAGAACTTTATATCTATGTCTATTAAGCATATAACCTCAACTTCCTATTTGCCACTCTATTTTAGTGCCCTAAATCCCAATTTGTCCATGTTCTTTTGACTATTTTTACGTTTTTTAGGAGCGTTTTTGTGTAGAAAAAATGAATTTATTTTATATAAAACTTTCCACATGAGGCTTTGAAATTCAAAGTACATCAAAATGTGGCTCTATTTCGGAATTTTTTCCAATAAAAATATTGTATGTGAAGCCTACCACATCAAAGCTTAAGATATGATTTTACATCGTATGTGTGTAGACTTTTTCTTTGACTATTTGTTCTTAATAAACAATTAATTAATAATTAATAAAAAATATTAAATAATTAATTATTTAGTATTGTTATTTATTTAGTTATTAAGAACAATTTGTTAAATAAAAAATTATTTAATATTATTTATTAATTATTTATTAAGAATCATAGTTGGGCGAGATATAACTATGTAATAGTCTTCGTGCAACATCACATTGCACATTAAAATATTAAATAATTAATAACTAATTAATTATTAATTATTTAATAAATTGCACATTGCACATTAATAAATAATACCATACCCTATGAGGAGTTATATAAGCACATTGCATATTGCAATATTCAATTATTAATAAATATTGATTATTTAATATTGCAATGTGCTTCTTATGTGCAAATATTTTTTTCACAGGTATATTGCATATATATCATTGGAATTTATTAAACAATTAACTATTTAATATTATTTATTAATTAGTTGGGATATACCTGTGCGGAGATGCGGAAAAATAGTCAAAGAAAAAGTCTTCGCACATACGATGTACAAGTATGGAACCATAATTGTGTAGTGATATTCCTTATTAATTATTTAATATTGTAATGTGTAATGTGCTACTTACACAACAATATCTCTACATAGCTATTGTTGCAATGTATTAAATATTTAATTATTTAATATTATTTATTAATTATTTATTAAGAACATATCTGTGTGGGGCTATACTTGTGCAAAAGTCTTTTCATTTGACATTGCAATATTAAATAATTAATAAATATTAATTATTTAATGTTAAATCATTAATAACTAATAATTAATTAATATTAAATAATTAATTATTTAATAAATTGCACATCGCATATTGTGCATTTCTATACATGTGAGGCAGTGGACACAAATCGTGAAATAAAAAGTCTGCACATATGATGTACAAGTATGGAACCATAATTGTGTGGGGATATATCTCTCCAGAGGTATGGAGAAATTGTCGAAGAAAAAGTCTTTGCACATAGACAACAACACATTGCACATTGCAATATTAAATAAATAATTATTTATTATTAAATAAATAATAAATAAATAATAAATAGTTAATAAATAATATTAAATAATTAATTATTTAATAAATTGCACATTGCACATTAATAAATAATACCATACCTATGTTGGGATATACTTGTGTTGAGGTGCAAACAAATCATCAAATAAAAGTCTCTATGCATACAATGTATGGGTACAGAACCATAGTTGTGCATGTGTATACATGTGCGAATGTGCCCATTGAGCATTGCACTTATTTATTTACTAAGTTTTACTCCACATTGAACAATTTTTTTTTTTGCTTATTTTTACAAAATTTAATACAAATTGTTTTTACTTTATTCTTATCATTGTCATCTTTATATAGACAATAATGCTATTTTTCTTTATTTTATGAATTCTCTGTTTACAAAGAGTATTCATTATCTATGCATCTAGTTATACTAAGTTTCATTGTTCAACATATATTTCCCACTCGACAACATATATTTCCTAGGTGGTAGGGACTGTGCTTCCATGCATCCCTTGTTTAGTAATGTAAATAAGATATTCCAAGAACAAAGTGGACGAAAATCTTGTATTTCTTTGTTATACTACATAGGTGTTTGTAAATTCCTATAAAAACGTGTTTTGCAAGTGGTAAAAAACTCAACAAATGATAGCATCTACGAGTGAGAGTATCCTATAAATATTTGAAATTGCTCCATTCAAACAAGGCAAGGAAAGCCAAGGAAAGGCAATGCAAGGAATGGCGTGGAAAGGAAAATCATGGAATGGCAAGGCAAGGCGTGACATGGAAAGTTAAGGTAAGGCAGGGAAATGCAAGGCAATGTAAGGCAAGGTTAGACATGGCAAGGCATGACAAGGCAAGTTCTAGGTATGGCGAGGCAAAGAAAGGAAATACAGGGTATGGCAAGGAAAGTCGTGGCATGGAAAGTCAAGGCAAGGAAACACATGGCATGGAAAAGAAAGGCATGGCATAACAAGTCAAGGAAAGACATGGTGTGGCATGGCATGACAACGAAAGGAAGGGAAAGGAAAGGAAAGACAAGCAAAGGATAGGCAAGGCAAGACAAGGCAAGGTTAGGCATTGATCACATACATTGTTGTGAATGCTTCATCCACTTTCCATCGTGCACATTCATCCATGGAGTTGGCTACCTTGGAATTCACACATGTGGACACTTGGCATTTGAATTGTCTTGATTCCTATTTTTGGTGGTGCGTCCCCTTCATGAGCATTATTTGGTGTATACTAATAATATTTTTTGATGAGGGTGAGTTTCTTTGAAGAGGCTAATATCCACATGTTGTAACATGGTTAACCATGGATTGAGGAGAGATCTAATTAATCCAAATTATAATATTTATTTGACTTGTCATGGAGTTAGTTAGAAAATAATAATATTTTGTTATATAAGAGAAGAGACTCAATCTATAAATACTATATCTCTCTCTCCATTGTAAAGGGTGGGCAATTTGGGTATTTAGGAGCTCTCCTCTTGGGATACATTGTACAACATTTTTGCAAACTTAATGAAGAATTTGAGGTATATTTTCATTTGATGTGAGCCTTTATTGTGCACTTATATTTTATGTGTTTATTTTGTACTAAGAAATCCTTGTAGCATGTTGTGATTTCCATTATAATGAACCATGCTTCATTTTGGATAGAGTAATGTGAGGTTTCAACTCTCTTATTTCTATTCTGATTATGTTATCCTACAGGATTCTTATTATTGGTTCATGGAGTCTTAACTAGGACATGACTTCAGTATTTCATCAAATTTAGGTCCTTGAGAACCATTAATTGCGTTTGGATTTAGTACTTAGCAATATTTTCCACCATAAGAGATCCGTTAATGAGTAACACAAGTATTTATAATCACTTTAGAAAAAATGAACTATTTTTACTTACATGGGCTTTCTTAACACTTTCAAAAGTAATTAATCAAATTAAATAAATAATTAAAATGATTATTGCAATAATACACTCCAAATCTATTTGAATACTCAACCAAATTGAGAAAAAGGTTAGTCCATTTCATCAAAACTTCATAAATATATCCATAAATAGTTGTTAGAAACTAAAATATCTTATCATAGTTTTCAACAAACATCTCCTATAATAAGTGGATTTATTGAATATTGTAAAGGTAATTGTAGTTTCTATTAGTTAAATGTAAGTTATTAAATCTACAAAATCATCAAAATCTACATTGATGCATTAAGTGATCCTTCTATCTTTCTATGTATGAGTTTCTCCTTCCAACTATTGAAAAACAATATTCAACTTATTACACTAAGAGATATTAAATTGAAGGTTATAAGAAATTTTTAGTTTGACATTTCATCTTCACATCATGTCTTCATTATCCTAAAGCCATCCATAATCCCAGAGTGCATATTGATTTCAACTTGTGGACTATTTTGTTCATGTTCATGTTCATAATGTTCATGTGGGTTTTTCCCTTTATAAAATAGTGTAAATCTATGCTTCCTAGGAATATCCTTGTATCAATATTTTTATGTCAAATTAGTTCTTATAAGAATAGGGATACACAATTGTTTCTATTTGTTGTTTCTGAGAGTTATCTTTTGAGAATAGATTTCTTTAAATCCATTTAGATTACATTTATTTCTTGCAATTTCATATATAATAGAAAAGAGTGGAAACCGAAATACTTTGAAATTCATACATTTGTCAACATAAAATGCAGAAACAATGAGATTCATAAAAAATGTGCCATGAAATATGTGTGTGTGTGTGTGTGTGTGTGTGTATTCAACATCATCTAAATTTTACATTTTTTACAAAATGGCACATCCTTCCCAATATATAAAATTACACCAAGTGACCTAACATAAAAAATTTCTATATGGTGGCCTAGATACAAAATGGAAATCATCGGTCACTCATTGACCACTGCCACCCTTAAGAGCATCTCAGAAATTGATCATTCTTCTCTTTCTAAAGGAAATACCTCGAGTGGTTTTTCACTTGGGCATGGTTCATCGCTCCAGAGAGTGCACAAAGGAAAAAAAGTGTTTAAGTTTTTTTCCACCATGAATTAAAAGACTTGCAAAATGATACTTTGTAATTCAACATAAGACAACTCACCACAGATGGTATTGAAAATCGCGAGGGTGTTACCCTCCTATGTGACCCTCATCTCTTAATGATGCCACCTTGCATCAATTATAAGGATCAAATCATGAAATTTAAACAAATATGCATAAAATCAATTCCATTCATGATACATAAAAAATGATCATCAATATATTATCTCACTGTGAATATCTCGGGCATCGATGGAGAGTCGTTGGAAGGTAGATTTCTTGGATGTACAAATTGATCAGAGGAAACATCTACTATGGCATCCTTGATGGATGGTGCATATGAAAATGGTGGTGGGGGTGGGTGGAATATGGGTGCATTCACTATGGATGGATGTGAATGAAGAGGCGATGTAGGTGGGTAGCCTGTGGGTGAAGCCACTGAATATGCATGGAATATGAAATATGGCGGGGGTGTGCAGTGATGAACCCCCACGGGATATACAAGTGATGGAATAATTCTTGGCCTAGAAAAATGTAACCCAAAAGTCATGGTCGGGTGCCCAATGAATGGAATAGTACTATAACTAGCAAAAAAATCAACATCCTGCATGCATATTAATAATATTTTTATCAATACCAAATATTAAAATTCAACAACATAAATACAACAAATTTGATATTTAAATGATATTTAACTCAACATATGATACCCATGAACTAGGTGACTTGCCCATCCTAGGTGGACAATGCTCGACACTGCCTGGTCTCGAAACCCGTAGAAACACAAGAACATTATAAATGTGAGGATTCCAGAAAATAAAGAAATCATTATGTTAAATTTATCAAATGTGACACATACATGTGTATGTAGTACACCGAATGAACAGGTTGTCTCTATTATTGCATCAGTGGTGGATACAGACACTGATGCATCTATCAATGTAGATGGTCTACTAGAGGGTTGTAGCAATTGCAAGACAACATACAATAAAATATTGAAATAAATACACATAATACTATATAAATATATAACAATGAAGAACATAGAGATGGTTAAGATACTTACCTCCACCATGAAGCTCCAGTGTCCACTGGCCTCCATAGGCCCATAGAAAATATATCGGCAATTCGAGCATATGTGAGGATCGCATGAAAGACTTCTATGTCCATGTTCCTTTTCTTGGCTGCACTCTTCTCTAGGGGTTGAAGGTCCAAACCCTCTATAAATGTCACCAGTAGGTGCCTCCTGTCTAGATAGTGCAAAACAACTACCATGCTGCACTAGACTTCGAGTCAATGTTGGTAAAGCAACCTATGCCTATTGCAATTCCTCTGCAATGGGAGGTTGTTGGGAAGAGGGATTATTTCTTCACCTAGGGGGACTATGACCTAGCATGGGATCACACCTAGCACGCTCTCAGTACTGTGTGGATCCTCCACCCACCCCCTAGAAATCACCAATGCCAAAGTATTTCACATGGTGACCCAAAATAATTTCTTCTCATAATTTTCTAAAAAAATATAAAGGCACCTCCCTGTTATTGCAGGGAGGTTTATCAAAGACCATGAACCACATATCCATCTAGTTAGCATTAAATTGTGAGTGGATGCACCAGTCCATACAAACACATTTCTTTTTGACAAGTGGTTGTTGTCTAGTTTGAGGATCAATAAAAAGATACATAATATCTTGTTTTGAAATACTCAAGTCTATAACATGGCTTCTATCAAGTCCAATCCTATAAAACTCGAACATTGTATCCCTATATTAAAAAAAAATAGCTAATTTCCCTTGGGCACTTGCAATGGATGATATAATGGTGTCTAGTGAAGTGGTCGAGGACAATCAACTAGGTTCTATTATGCCCCTTAATTCATGGACAAGTGATCTCAAGGTAGCCAACCCCTCATCAATCTATGTGTTTATGTTTGGTGGTTGTCATGGGTTGGGGTTTTTTGTGCCTTTTCTTCTTGTGTGCAATTTTCATTGTCTATGGGTTCTATCTTAATAATATATGTTTCAATTTAATAAGTTCACTTATGACAAAGTTATTATAAACAACAATTTCATTTGAGGAAACTAAAGAAAAGAAATATTAGAAACAACCCATGAATGTAGAATTTGATGAAATGATGAAGAACCAAACATGAGAGCTTGTGTCATGTCCTAAATTAGTAAATATTATAGGGTTCCAAATGGGTTTATAAGACAAAATTTAATTCAAATGGAACCAAAGAGAAATTCAAATAAAAAATGAATAGTATTAAAATAATTATTTATCTTGCTTCAATTCTTACTTGGCATATTCATAAAATATATGTTCAGAATACATTGTTCATTGGGAATATCCATGAATAAATATATATGGACTAATCTCTTGGTTTATTGGATAAAAGACATCCTCACTTTTTTTACATGTTGAATACAATCCAATTTTTCATGCTAACATAAAAAATCAAGCATACCTAGCTTGAGTTGGACATGGTGGAAAGATCTTGTGCTCTTCTCATCCTCTACTCCTCTTTACTTTCTCAATCAAAGGAAAACGCGAGGCATGGTGTGAAAATGGGCACAAATCACGCCCGCGATCCCTTAAAAAAAGGCCCAACAAGAACTCATGTGCATTCCTAGAAACGTCTAGATGTTCTTAAGAACGCATATGTGTTCCTGCCAATGTGCCTATGTGGTACACTAGGATCAAGAATTTATGAACCTCTAAAATCAGGAACATGTGCGCACGTGTTGTTGTTCACCCCCTTACCAGTTTTTCGTCCACCAACTTGGTGGACTCACCCTAAACTATTTAATAATTTTAAATAGATTATCAATACAAACTATCATATATTCATTATTAGTTTGACTAAATAAAATTATGTTAAAAAAATTTCAACAAAATTATTTAANTCACGCCCGCGATCCCTTAAAAAAAGGCCCAACAAGAACTCATGTGCATTCCTAGAAACGTCTAGATGTTCTTAAGAACGCATATGTGTTCCTGCCAATGTGCCTATGTGGTACACTAGGATCAAGAATTTATGAACCTCTAACATCAGGAACATGTGCGCACGTGTTGTTGTTCACCCCCTTACCAGTTTTTCGTCCACCAACTTGGTGGACTCACCCTAAACTATTTAATAATTTTAAATAGATTATCAATACAAACTATCATATATTCNATAAAATATGTCACTTTAATTTTTCTAATATAATTTATTAAAAATACTAAAAATAACAAATATACCTAATATATATAATCAAATTAATATGTAATGAAAAAACTAACCACTAAAAAATCATTGCATACAAAGTTAACATGATGAATTATATTTTCAAATTTACAAGAGTATCAATTGTTAGGCAGCGGAAGCAAAACATAGCATAAAACCAGAGCATAAACTAGCAATATAAAACTGAGAACAACAATCACACAACTGACACAATGATTTATGTGGAAATCCGATGCGGGAAAAAACCACGAGCAATGATATTTGGTATTCTTATTATTCAAGGGAGAATTACAATGGCCAATCTCATGCATACAACCATCCTCTCCTCACACACACTTTGCTTTCTACACAGTATTTTGTCTTTCTCTCATACTCTACACACATTGCACTCTCACCTCTATGGGTATGCTCGTATATATAACATTTATCACTCAGTTACACAAATTGATCATGAATATATCACATAGTTACACAAACAGTTCATAAATAGATTACACATTTTACACAATTTGTTTACAATGAGTTCATGTATGCTCATTCCAAATATAGTTGATATGCATGTGCATGTGAAGACATGAGGAAATTTGTTGGCATGCTTCCAACAATCTCCACCTTGAAAACAATTTACCTGATATATCATGCCCTTAATGAATTCATCACCTTTTATGCAAGCCAAGAGAATCCAACCACCATCGTATCTTCTCTAACAAAACTGGTTTCATAAACATGTCTGCATATTCACTTTTGTATGGACCTTTTCCAGAGCCACTCCACCTTCATCAACAACCTGTCTTACAAAATTGTACTTAACATAAATATTCTTCGTCTTACTGTGATAAGATGGATTTCTAGCCTAATGAATAACACTTTGACTATCGTAAAATACTTTCACCTTGTCTTGCATCCTTCCAAACTCACCCAACAAACCCTGTAACAAAATTTCCTTTTTGCATGCATGTGAAGAAGACATATACTTCGCCTCAGTAGTGAATAAAGAGACTATGTTTTGAAGCTTTGACATCCAACTAACAGGTCCTCTTGTAAGAGTAAATACATATCCTGAAGTGGATCTCCTTTTGTCCAAGTCACCTACAAAATATGAATCTACATAACCGCAAACTTAATCATTGGAACCATCATAGATGATAGAATAATTACTTGTTCCTCTAAGATACCGAAGCACTTATTTCACTGCTTCCCAATGCTCTTTTCCTGGATTTTCCATGTATTGACTGAAAACACCAACTGCATTTGAAATATTTGGTCTAGTACTCACCATCGCATACATAAAACTTCCCATTGCATTAGCATATGGTACACGAGAAATATAATCCTTTTCTTCGTCATTACTAGGAAATAAACCTAAAGAAAGATTGAAATGGGAATCCAAAGGGATCTGTATGGGTTTCATATTATTCATACCGAATCTCATAAGTATTTTCTCTACATACTTATGTTGTGATAACCACAACTTACTATTTTTTCTATCTTTGTGTATTTCCATGTCTAACATTTTTTTTTTCTCCTAGATCCTTCATATCAAACGCCCTAGCCAACTGATCCTTTAACCTGTTGATTTCAACCATGTTTTTTCTTTCCACAAGCATATATTCAACATATAACACTAAAATAATGAAAATTCCATTTTCCAACTTTTTAAAGTAAACACAATGATCATATTCACTTCTTGTAAAATTTAGGCTCACCATGAAGGAATCAAACTTCTTGTACCATTTCCTAAGAGACTGCCTCAGGCCATACAATGACTTCTTGAGTTTTGCAAACAAACCTCTTATTGCGATCTTGAACAAACCATTCTAGTTGTTCCATATATATATCGTCATCTAAATCTCCATGTAGAAACGTTGTTTTAACATCTAGTTTCTCTAACTCAATATCAAGTAAAGAAACTAGTGAAAACATAACACGAATTGAAACAAGCTTCACAACTAGTGAAAAGAACTCATGAAAATTAATATCTTCCATTTGAGAATACCCTTTTTATACCATTCTTACTTTATACCTTTCGACTTTATCATCGGTGCCCCTTTTCAGTTGGTAGACCCACTTGCAGCCAACAACCTTCTTTTCCTTTGGAATTTCTACCAGGTACTATGTTTTATTCCTCTCTAAGGAATCCATTTATTCATTCATATATTTCTTTCATTGAGCACTTTCAGATACCTTAATTTCTTCCTAAAAACAATTAGGTTCTCCATCAAAAGAAACCAAAGCCACATATGAAACATAATCGTTATACCTTGTAGGAGGATTCCTGACCCGTGAAGATATCCTTAGAGATGGTTGAGGCATATCCTCAATTTCCTAGATATTTTCTGCATATTCATCTTCTTCTTCTAGAAATTCTTCATTCTCCTCCATTTCTGAAGATGGTTGGGTTTCCAACTGAATTTGTTGAACTTGCGGTACCTATTCTTGTCTCACTTCATCATCTACCAGTTCTGATTTTAAGAGTGAGGATTCATCAAATACTACATCTCTGCTTATGATGAGTTTGTAGGCAGTAGAATCCCACAATTTGTATCCCTTAACTCCATCACCATAACCAACAAATACATATTTCTTTGATCTAGGTTCTAACTTAGAACAATGATCTTTAGAAATAAGAGCATAAGCATCACAACCAAATATTCTCAGATTTGAAAAATCACATGAATGACTTGTCCATACGTCTTATGGAATATTACAGTTTATTGCAGTTGATGGCGAACGATTTATCAGATAGCATGTTGTAAGAACTGCTTCTGCCCACAATTCTTCGTGCATCTTGGAATTATTGAGCATGCTCCTTGCTCTCTCTAGGAGAGTCCTATTCATGTGTTCGACAACACCATTCTGCTGAGTATAAACTGTGGTCTTATGTATTTCGATCCCAACTTCCTTGCAATAGTTCTCAAACAAAATACTTGCAGACATTCAAATTGAGAAACTTTAAACTTGGAAGTGACTTACGATCAACCAATACCTTAATCTATTTCTCGCTCATATGACCCAAAAATTGATGCAATAAACAAACAGATTCACTTGCATCTTCAGATCCTACCACTGCTCAATTTACTTATGTCCTTCCTTCAAGATGATAAAGGTTCTCGATCCACTTTTCCTTCATGACCACTAAGATCCCTTTGGACACCTTTAGTACTCCACCTTGGGATGTACACCTATAACCAGTAGAATCTAGAAATACCAAAGATATCAAGTTCTTTCTAAGTTCATGTACATGCCTTACATCTTTTAATGTTCTTACAGAACCATCATTCATTTTAATTCGGATGCTACCAACTCCAACAATTTTACAAGAAATATTATTTCCCATAAAAACAACACCATCATCAATAGAATGGTAAGTTGAGAACCATTTTTTATGAGGACACGTGTGGTTGGACACACCATAATCTAACAACCAATGTTTATGTTGATGTGAAACATCACATGTAGACAATACATCATCAACCATACCTGAATTGTAACCTGGACTTGTTTCTGCTAAATTAGCTTCATTTTATTCTTTTATGGAGTCCTCCTTGGATGCATTTTGTCTTTTCCAACAATCCTTCTTGAGATGCCCAGATTTTCCGCAGAACCAACATGTTTTCTTACTCTTATTTCCTTTTGACTTAGACCTTGATGTACCCCTTTGATTTTTACCTCTTTTTGTAGATCGACCTCTGAGCACCATTGCTTCTGTTGTTGAGGTTTCTTTACTGGATGTTTTCCTCATCTCCTCAGACAATAAAACTCCCACAACAATGTTATAATCAATGGCATATGTTGAGATAAACCACATAGTTGTTATCAAATGATCCCAAGACTCGAGCAATGAACAAAGTAGCGTAACCTCCTTGTCCTCATCTTCATACGTTATGTCCATACCAGATAATTCAAAAATTAGAGTATTGAAAACATTCAAGTGATAAAAAAATTTCATACCTTCTTTCATCTACAAGCTATACAACTTCCTCTTCAAGAATATTTTTTTCGTCAAGGACTTTGTCATATACACACTCTCCAGTATTTTCCACAAACCTATTGTTTTCTCCTCTTCAACAATGTTAAACAACACTTCATCTTCCAGACACAAACGAATGGTACTCAGGCCTCGTGCATCCATATCTTCCCAGTCCTCGTCTGTCATGCTTGCCAGTTTATTTGTCTTTTCATCCAACGCCTTTTGCAATGCTTGTTGCATGAGAAGATCCTGCATCTTGAGCTTCCATAGCAAAAAATGATTCTTACCATTGAATTTGTCCACCTCAAACTTAGAACTCTGCACTTTCTCCATTAGAAGAAAAAGAAACCGTCCAAACCAAGATTATAATACTAAGCCTTTTATAATGAAAAAACAATGATAGAATATAGTTGAAAAAAAATTTAATCCAAAATATATACATAATATATTTAATTTTTTTTTTTTTAAATTCCACTTCTTAAACAAAGGTATCTGCTTCTTTAAATAACAAGGCTACATGGTAGAAAATACCTCTCGAAGTCTAAATACATGAAAATAATGCGGAAGTCTAAATACATGAAAACAATGCAAGAGAGTAATATATTGTTAATGGTATGTACACTTATATTCATACAAATAAAATGAAAATGTTATTTAAATGAATTTGTAGTAAGGATATGAAATTTGTAGATTATTTGATAAATGTGGATATGAAAATATTATCTATAAGGATATTTTAATATATTTCAGTTATATATTTCACATAGAGAGTCCTATTTTTCCTAATATATTTCACTTATATACGTCAATAAATTAATAAAACGAAGGGAAACAAACTGCACCAAGAAGTAAAAATACCACATTTTGA
>SNQJ01S0030560.1:71330-81419 GCA_010110895.2 Picea sitchensis | reverse complement strand
AGAGAGAGATTGTGGGAAAGAGGGGAAGAGACGCAGAGAGGGAAGGAGGGGAAGAGGGGAAGGAGAGAGAGGGGGGAGAGGGGGATAATTATGGAAAGAGAGAGAGGGAGGCAAATAGGGTGGATGGGATGTAGAGAGAGAGGATTGAGGGAGGGAGGAAGAGAGAGATAATTAGAGGAAGGGAGAGGGAATAAGGTGGAGAGAAGATAGAGAGAGTGGGTGGGAGAGAGAGAGATAGGGGAAGAGGGGGAAAAGAGATATGGAGAGGGAGAGAGGGGGGATACAGAGAGAGAGTGATAGCGAGAAAAATCACCCTATTACTATACTCATTCAAAGTATAGGTAGAGCATTGATCTCCCTTAAAATATAATCATATTTCTAAGCTACCCCAAACAATCTGACCTTAAAATATAAGAGAAGGAAAATAGGGTGTATCTTAGATCCTTTTGGTTGGTGTAGACCTCCTCCTCCTTTGTAGCTAATTGGACTACTAGTCTCCTCCCAAAGCTGACCTGAAAACAATTTAAACAACAAAGATAAAATATAGTCTCTCTAATTATCAATGGTATGGTTAGATATAAGTGTGAATGCATTAATCCATTAAGCATAAAAACATAATATTTGGGAAATAAATTTTTTTTTTTATTCAAATTTAAAGATTACAAATAGTTACAACCTTATCATTAGCAGACGCTCCGCGAACCTGGTCCATGATCCTCTTACTACTACTCCAAGTGCATCATTCCTTACTCACCTCTCAAAATCAACTACTCTATTTAGGAAAAAGGAATGGATTGCATAAAGAGAAGGGATGGAGGGGGAATGATGAGGCCAAATCTTAGAAAGGGCTGCAAAAACTTGGGTGAGGAGAGAAAGGGATTTTGGCAGATTTTCTTTGTGCTAATGCTTGATGTTGGAATGGGACCCAAAGACCTCCTTTTATATGAAAAAAGGAAAGCTATTCGGTTTGGGGATGGACTACAACAAGTGAATTGGTTAGGAAACCTCCAATAGCCCGTTAACTCTGTTGAATTCCTTCCAACTTTTTATTTTTTGCAACGTTTGGAGGTAAACGCATGTTTTTTAGTATGCAACTAGCGTATGTATGTGATATTTCTAGTATGAATATAGTGTATGCATGCAGGAAGTAGTGCAGCAAGGTGCGTACATGCTCCAAAAAATGTTATTTTAAAGAGAGTTCCTCAACAGTAATTTGGAAAATTGTGCAAGTAGAAATTCCAATGCCATGTATGCATAGGTAGGGAATTTTAGGGCTATAACAGATGCCCCCTAATGTGTGAGATCAGAAGAGAAACTGATGGCCAAAATACATTACAAAATATTTATTAGTGGGAAGGAATAAAGTTGAGTGAGCCTAGGACCAGAGTTCAAGGGGTCACTATCTGCAAAACAATAATAATCTCTTCGAGGCGGGCATACCCAACTCAAGATGAACTAATCATGGTTTCCAATCAAGTACACTACAAATCCATGTCATATAAGTATATATATAAAGTGTATCCGCGAGAAATATACAACGGATATACATATCAAAATCAATCGATGATATTCAAGTACAATATAATATGCATCTTCAAGAAGCATCAATGCTTGTGGCTGGAGATGAGGACTTCATATCTCAAGCAACAAATTCAAGATCTTCAACAACTCAGGTGGGAGTAAAATATGAGTGTAAGACTCACTCTCGACATGCCATTGGGGAAATACTGGAGGATCTCGATCATTAGGCACAAAAATTCATCGATTTTGAATCTAGACTTGACTAGACTCACGAGATGATCGACTCATAAAATTCAAGAGAAAAACTACAGAAAGGCCGAATGAGGTTGGATAAGTATTCCCTTGGAAAAAAGAACGAACGATAATAAAACTCAGACATCATAATATTAACATAATTTTGTGATGTAGGAGGCACCAAAAAATCTCCATATGTTTGGAAGAGTAACCAAACGGAGAAGGACATAGCTCTGTGTAGAGAGAACAACTTCCTAAGGTCATACTAGATCCCAATGCTTGGGGAAAATATGGAAGGATTTGATTTTTTTGTCTTTTTCAAAGTTTTAATGATCTCGAAAAAGAGTAAAATAATGTTACATTACAAAGGAGGAATGAGTGTCATGAGCAAGAAAACTGGTTGCAAGCACATGGAGCATATTGATGCTCAAGGAAAGGAGATATGTGTAGGATAAGGACACTCAGAGAAAATTCCTCCATGGGTCAAGGTGTCAGATCACAAAGGAAAAACGTGTTGCAAGGCTTGCATATAAGGAATTCATTAAAGGTTCATTTTAGAGCAACATGGAGCTAGAATTAGGCCAAAGACACAAATATAAGACTCGCAATGCGATTAAGTATGACACAACAAGACTCCTTCCATGTGAATTTTTACGATCCCAGAGAATGTAAGCTCAGTGATTTTTTCACATTTAGAGAGTCTGAAAAAACACTAAAAGAAGACTCCAAGGATTTTTGTATTCGCAAGTAGTCTAGTTGGTTCGAAAAAGAGTTAAACTTATATTGAAAAGACGTCTCTTCAATACCATTTTAGCAAGTGTGATTGATACAATATCACTCGGTGATATTTTCATTTTAAGGAGTCTGAAAAGAGATTAACTATGGAATCACTACTTTTTTCTAGGTTTAGTCTCCTTATCCTGAAAAAGTAAAAAATATAACTGAGGAGAACTCTCCTGGCGAGACAAGTCTCCTGAGGTGTACCTTTTTCCAAAATAATCTATTGGATGGAAAAGGGTTAAACTCATGTGAAATAGATATTCTTTCTGGACCAATTAACGAGTGTGAAAGGAACAAGTTCACTCGATGATATTTTCATATTTAGGGAGTCTGAAAAGAGCTTAACTATGGACTCTGAAGGGGTTCCTTTTCTGTAAGTAATCTCCAAGGCTAAAAAAAGAGATAAACCAAAACCAAGGAGAATGTTCCTTTTTCAAAAATTTAGTCCTTCAGGCCCGAAAAAGGGTTAAACTTATGCCTTAGAATAATCTTCTAGCAAACGGAAGTTCCTAAAGCATACCTTTATTCATAAAATTAGTCATCCGGACCGAAAACAGGGTAAACTACCAATGAACAGATGTTCCATTAAACTTGAGTTTGGCGAGAGTGAAGGGAAACAAGATCGCTTAGAAATATTTTCAATTTTAGAGAGTCTGAAAAGGGCTTAAAGAAGACTCCAAGGGGGATAATTTTCTCAAGTAATCTAGACGAGATCAAAAAGGATAAATAAACTCTTGTTGGATGTTGCTTTCAAAATTTAAGCGAGCTTGAAAGACAACAAACCATGCTCATAGGGAGTCACGTGGGTATAAGCAAGAGGCTTCAACACACAATCATGGCAAGACTAAAAGGAATCTCGTTCCTATGAAGTACTTCGGCATGGGAATAAAAAAGGAAAATAAGGCTCTACCAACTAAAGTATGACACACTTATCAGTAAGGAAGGTTAGTGTCGCAATTGTTAGAAAAACAAGACCGCGGAGCAATAAAATAAAACAAATGCGGAAACAAAACATAGAAGATACAAAATAAAATAGAGACACATATTTACGTGGTTCACCCAGTGTGGGCTACATCCACTAGAGAAATTGCCAGGTCCTTCCTTTATTATTTTCCAACAAATGAAGGGATACAACCTACAACAAAACTCGATGTAACTTCCTCTTCTTTCTCTCACAGTTTCCTCTCTCAGAATACAATACTCACCATAATGCATAGCTCCAATACATTTCCCTCATAACAGAGGGTTGCCTTATAGGGCAAAAAACCCTAACATAATTTCTACCATTAGATCTGTGACCTTATAATGAACGGTCCAGATTTACAATGAAATTACAATATACATTTACAAGGCAATTTTTCCTTCGGGGGCTTCACCCCCGAAACCCTCTGCACTCCCCTGCATGGAAGAGTGTACATACTTCTGGGGTGTAAAGTCTTCATGGGGTATAAACATGGCTGAAATCAAGGACCTCTGAATCAGGAAGATAATCAGGCTCCAAAACCAATAACAATTCAATGGGGTTGATCTTAAGGCCAAATGAACCAGGAAATGGATAATGCAAAAATGAAAGTAGGGAAAAACCTAACCTATATGCCAGTTTGAAGGTCATACCTGTCAGATCGGATTGATACAATGAACAAAATGTCAAATAAAAATTTCTCCAAGATCTTGCATATAAGGCCAATAACACTCCTCCAGAAGTTAATAAATCCAATATAGATAAAAACTTCGGAAAATAAGAGGTGGTACTGAATACAAAACTTGAAAACAACAAACTTGGATTATACAATATGGTACAAGGCACCGCACATCCTTACAGCACATGCATAGTACTGGTTCAGGTAGAGCATATTGTTAGGCTCTAACCAAAAGTCTCTTCGGTGGTCAACCTGAAAATTCTCCCAAATGGGAAGGAAACATAAAAGATGGTGTAATTCTTCCCATGGTATAGAGACTATATTCATGGCTTCAAGGATAGCCACATCCAAAGGAAATTCAATATCCAAGAAATCACACAAACAAGGAGGGTTGACAGTCCCAAAGGGTGAAGCAAACTAACAATATTCCATATGACGATGAAGGTTCTAACCAGGACTGGCAGAGTCTATCAACGAAGAATCACATGCATGAGGGCTTGAGGATCTACAAACAATGATATTAGACTCAAAAGGAGACTCAATATCACTCAGACCAAGAGGGGAAAGAAAGGGCTCCCATGTCCCCACTGGATAAAAATATTGATCAATTGTTGAGACCATGTCTCAAGAAGGTAAACATGATAGCACAGGTTCCTTATCAAAAGCAATTGAACATCGAGGATAACATGCCACATAATTAACTCGTGGTGAGGTAGAGTCTACATGAACACTAGGAACACATAAAGGGGCATCTTGAACTAATGTCAGATTAGGATGGTGATTATCAAATGTTAGTTGGTTGATAGTGACAATGCTTCCAGTGTGAGGGAAATGCATCACCGAAAAAAGCGTAGACACCACAACATCCATATCATATACATAATCATGCCCAAGAAGCATATTGAAATCTAATGGGCCTTGTACCACTATAACATCGACAAGGACAGTCTTCCCACCTAACGAGATAGGAAACTAACAAATAATCCCCTAACACTCACTACTACGTCTATCAAAATACAACATCTCATGTGAAGCAAACACAAGCTCAGGAGAACCCAAATCTTCCCAAGCCGAGGAGGATAAAATACTTGTAGAGGCTCCTTCATCTACAATAAATCGATAAATGTTTTTTGAATTAACTTCAACCCTTATTTGAAAGGGAGTAAAATAAGGTATACAATGCTCAAAAAGGTCATTCCAATCAAAGGAAACCATCCTAGGAATTGGAGGGGGTGTTCTCAAAGTGAGTGGAATGCCCCCTTGTTCTGAAAGTATTGAAATGGAAATGCTAAAAAAATAGTTCGTAGACACATCACTCCCCAATATAAGAGTGGGATTATCCAAAGATTGCATCGGCATGACCACTTTGGTAGACTTGACACTTTCCAAGAGAAGAGTGGGATCAACTAAATATTTCATTGACATGACCACTTTGGAAGACTCGACACTCTCAAAGAGAAGAGTGGGATCAACTGAATATTGCATCGGCATGAACACTTTGGTATACTCGACACTCTCCAAAAGAAGAGTGGGATCAACAAAATATTTCATCAGCATGACCACTTCCTCAACCACTAGCTGAATAGGATGTCAGACAACATGTTCTAAAGGCACATCACCCCCCAAAAGAGGAGTGGTATTAGCCGAATATTGCATCGGAACAACCACTTAATCAACCAAGGGATGAATAGGCTACGAGAAAACATGGTATAAAGACACATCACCCCCTAAAAAATGAGTGGGATCAGCTGAAGATTGCATCGACATGACCACTTCATCAACCAAAGGATGAATATACTAGGAGACAACATGGTCTGAAGGCACATCACCCCCAAAAGAAGAGTGGGGTCAGTCAAATATTTCATTGACATGACCACTTCATCAACCAATGGTTGAATAGGCTGTGAGGAAACATTAGAAGATTTAGAATTGGAAGAGCTTGCAGACAGGGACCACAATACTTGTACCTATAGAAGGCTAGGGCATAAATTATTAAGGTGGTCTCACTTGCAAATATTACAAGGGAACTTAGGCTTATGTCCTATCCGTCTAGGTTTTTCAATAGAATCAATTCCCCCAGCATGATTAGCATTGGTTGGTTGCACATCTCAACCATGAATTGCAAAGGTTAGTGATTGGTCAATAACATGACTCGCAGAGGATACAGACCTATCTCTAGTATGACTAGCAGCAACTGGATGTTTCCCCCCAACATGAATTGTAGAGGTTGGGTGTTGGTCCTGTTGACGGGCGAAAATGACCGCTCGTCAACTCGAGGAGTGAATCCGGTCCGGGGTTGTCTAAATAACCCAAGCCATTTGGATTAATCCACTCCAACAGGTTTAGCGGCTCCGTTGGCCGATCTAAGTCCTAGGAAAGTGAATAAAACTAAACTAAAGAAACTAACTAAGTGAAAAACAGTTGTTGCAACTATATACAAGTCTAATATGTATTCACAGTTCGTTAATTAATATTAATAAAATAGTAATCCTACTTATTAAATGTACAATGTATTGATATATTTAACTCTCTATCATATGTACAGTATTCACAAGATGCAATTTTTAATCGAAATCTACAAAAACATATATGAATTGACTTAAGATAGAGAAGCTGGTGTTTTTTGATTTTTTATAACTTTATAAACAAAAAATGAAATGGCAGCTATCTAGCTCAGCAATAAAAATAACAATATGTACTGTAAATCTAAACTATAAAAAATTCTTATATTGATTAAGCTACTAAAATGAACTATCAAACTGACCTGAAATATCATTTCCTATTCGTCCTGTACATAGCATCTGCGTTCACTGTTTGATGAGGCCAACCCACACCAGATTTTCCAATACTTCGCGTAAACACGAAGCAACAATGCTTTTGAATGCTAACGACAGAACAAATGAGAGGTATAGTGACAACAATCTTACAATTTCACAAGTGAGCACATTAAGATAAACCCTGCTGTGAAAATTCGTGCATGAATGTTCAACAAATGATAAAGATAAATCTCTTAATCCCAGGTTTAAACAAAATGATTACTGTGTCATAAATCTGGAACATGAACATGGATCATACATATAAATTTATATCAATCCCAATCTATAGTAAACCATATAAGCGAAAGAAATAATAGTCTTAACTACAAATTGAAACAATCTCAACTTGAACAAAACCACAATATGGAAAAGCTAAAGCTGCAACCAGTATCATATTTCATCCAAGTATGAAAATCATAAATCCATAGTTCTTTTCCCCAAGTAGCGGTGATCTGTGTTTACAAAAATAATACATATATAAAGGCCACAGGATCAAAACATTCCCTGTGGAAATTATCAAAGTTGTTCCAAAAATCGTGGGAAATACAATCTCCCAAATTCCCATTTCTATGCAAAACTAACAGCCTAATCTAAAACCATGTAAGAAAATAGTATGTTCAGAGATGCCACTAGCAATCCAATCTCCTTCAAAATTCGTGTGTACCTGTCAATGCACAAGAATACATGATTTTCAGATTGTATTTTAGTTGTAAAATCAAAACAATTCAAATTTTCATAACTAGCTACAGAATCTCACGATTTTGTAGCTAGTTATTATTATAAATAGAATCGTGTTTTATCAATTAAATCAAAACAGAAATAGATGTGATTGAGCAAACAAATCATGTATGCTAATTCAAAACACAAACGAAATCATCCTAAAATTACTTTTTAAAATATCATACCTTGGATTCAGGGATTTTCATCAAGCTATTTTTGAATTGACAATAGCAGTAGCCCCCTCTACATTTTTAAAGACAACAGAGCATGTGGTCTTCTTCCTTTTATCATTAGCTTGCAATATGTCGTTCTCTTTAGTTAGTACATTCACTCGGTCCTCCAAGGACTTGATCCGAGATTGGAGCAAAGGGACGTCTGTATAATATCGGTCGAGCCACGACTTGCATTCATTGCACTGTCGTTGATCAGGATGTGCATTCACAGGTGAGGAAATTCTGAATTGACCATCATTTCCTCTGTCGAGTTCGATCCCAGGGTAGTTAGGGTCATCTCTAAGACATGGCGGGAGGTTCGTCACATAGTCATAGGGCTTGACTGAACAAAGGCCGTGTGAGTATGGATACTCCTCGGTCAGAAACCGTTCGATTTCGGAATCAGAATCTTCACTTAACAGGATTGGTTTCTGATCTATGTTTTCTTTTGGTTTGTTACGAGAACACCGTGAAACCCAATGCATGGCCTTTTTACCCTTGAAATTGATATCACTGTAACTTTTACCCTTTTTCTTTGAAGACCTCTTAATAGGCTTACCACCATCTTTCGGACATGAGTCAGGCAGGGTATCGGGTTGGGTAGCGTTCGGGTAGGTTGAGGGTTCAACAGAGGGTAAGAGTGTAGGAGGGGGAATGATAGGCCCGACAAGGGTTTCTGTAACAACGGTTTTATCAACTTGTCCTATTTCAGGACTGGCAAAACCATTCCTCAATAAGAAAGCGTCCCAACAATCGCCACTCAACCTCAACTGATGAATCACAATAATTTTAATTAAACAGTGGTGGAAGAGGCTGGAGTCATCTTTCTCCCTCTTGAAACATTTAGCTATTTTATATAAACTTTGAAGGAGGAAATGTGGCATATTTAAGGGAGAATCTATGAAACTTATGAGCAGTCGTAGGTGGTATAGGAAAACTAGGCCGTATCTACCCTCGCATGTAACAAACTGCTTGATAATTGCCAACAAATCATGCCATCTAGATTTAAGAGCTGTAACGGGAATACCTTTGTTGCAACTATTGATTTTCCTTGAGGTAAATAGTAGTGGCCATGGTACTTCGTCGACCTTTGAATTCTTAAACCATTTTTATCCCTGGGCTGGCAGACCAGTGGCTGAGCTAATGAAATTCTCGTTCAACTCGAGCTGGATGTCCCCAATTTTGGCTTTGCACCCATCGAATGTAAGTGCGAATTGTTGAGAAACTGTTAGGTTGAAACCCTCGAACTTCTCAATAAAAACCCGCCAACCATTCCTCTCTAGGTCCTCTCGGGCGTTATTAAACAACAACAAAGTTTGGACACCATTGGGTTCGATTTGCACTACAGGAGCCATAGCTAAAAGCACAAAATCAACAGGGTAATCGGCGAGAGGGTTTGACAGGGTAGACATAGAGCCATTTTTCCCGAAGCTTCCCCAAAACAAGCAAAGGCAACCCGGAATGCAAGACAGAGCGTTAATGCTTATGCGTGTGAGGGTGGTGGAGTAAATTGGGACTATTCAAGAATATTATGTCGAGCTGTACAATCGACGACGCCTTGGTAAAATGTTACATTCAAATCACAATAGTGCATATCAAAAAGAATGTTAAACAACATGTCAAATGAAACATGATTTGATCCAAAATTAATGTGTTCAATCAAACCATTGCATCGAAGTTTATGTAAATTGACACCATATTAAGAATAGTCAAATGCATAAATATTGGGTGTTTTTGATAAATATGTGACCAGTGGTGTGTTTGAGGTCAAAGAGTTATAACCACATAAACAAATAGGTTCATAACAATCCAAAAGATCATTTTAATGCAATCAACATGAATTCCAACTGTGGGTTTTCACGCTTGCAGTCGTGAAAATGAAAACGAAAAGCAGGTATGCAAAAGCGAAAGATAATGGTGTCATTTTTTTTAAAAAGTTGCGACGAGTATTGAGGGTTCAAAAACCCTTGTGTAGGTAGCTTGTAAGGAAAAGATAGGAATCAATATGGCTGCCAACAATGGTGACACACTGGTAGAAGCAGTTATCTCTGCCAAACGAACAAGTCCAGATTAGGATAATGAGAAAAACTCCAACTCGAAAACAACCAGAAAATTGTTTGAACATCATCATCAATCATAAAAAATTCCAGCTTGTTATTTTAAAAG